>JANHFL010001366.1:226923-237205 GCA_032468155.1 Oxyrhabdium leporinum
AGTGAAAAACATATTCCACTTAGACAAATCAGTCACCCTACACATATAGTGACAGGTCCTTACATATCTGGAAGGGCTCTAAATAAATGATTTCTGCAAGATGTCTTAAATTTTTCAGGTCTAAAGTCTCCACAATTCCCATAATATAAATGATTTCTGAGCCCTAATGTAAGTTCTCTGTTCTTCAGAGGATATTTGATATCTCTGGAAACATTCCCTATTATAACATTCATAGGGATATAAATAAGATTTACAGATATCCCTCAGATTCATCCAGACTATATATGTACAATAAATAAGGGTTCAAAAGATTTCCCTTTAAGATATTAAATAAAGTTGCTGAGGTAAAGAAGACATTAGGTTGGTTAAATGATTTTAAATTTCAGTATATTTTAGATAATTATTAAATTTATATACCGCCACAGTAATTAAATGATTGGCAGTACACAAAAAATACAATATTAAATATCCACTGTACAAAACAATAAAGTGTCTATGTATAACAAGATAGTCATCAAAAATAACAAGATTCACTCCAAACCAAGAGCATCACATTAAAATTTACATGAAGGACATCTCAATTATGAAGATAAAAGAACCCTCCAAAAGAATTCCCTCTTAACCAACTTCCAGAATGCTTTCATTGTTCAATCTAATCTAGGAAAAGGCAGTTCAGTAATGGGGGAGGTTCAAGAAAAAGAGGTTCTGAAGGTACTTTGGCATATTAGAATTCAAGATTGCTTGATCTTTGGCTTTAGCAGTTTTTTTCCAGTTTAGTACTGCAATGAATAAATAGATCCTGAAACATTTATGCGGATTATTTTAATCTATTACCCTAAAAAGAGCCCTGGTAGCGCAGTGGCTAGAATGCAGTTTTGCAGGCTAACTCTGCCACAGTCAGGAGTTTGATCCTGATCGGCTCAAGGTTGACTCAACTTTTTATCCTTCAGAAGTCAGTAAAATAAGGACCCAGATTGTTGGGGAAAATATGCTGATGTTGTTAACCACACAGAGAGTGTTGTGAAGCACTATGGAGCAGTATATAAGTCTAAATGCTATAATTATTGCTAATTATTGTTCAGATATTCAGAAGGCTTCAATGATATAATTACATTTTCTTTCAATAAAAGAATTTATTTTTTTGTCTTACAGTCCAGTTTGCATTACTCTATATACCGACCATTTCTGAGGAACCCAGAATGGATTGCTCCTATTCTTCTGCCAAATTGTCATTTTTTCAGGTCTAGTATATTGAATGTTACATTTGAAACATTCCTGCCTTGGCCACTGTGACTGTTTCCAAAAGCCCATAAGAGATCCTGTTTAGAATCACCATCTCTGATTTCTTTGGCAGTATATTTTTTGAGGAAATCCTATAAATATCTATTCAGAGGTAAATCCTGCTCAACTCAATCAGATTTGCTTATTGATGCAGAACAATAACCTTATATTAGAATTCCATATGTTTCCACTTTGAAGTAAATTCCACTGGGTATTTATTCCTTTCCATTTACCCAGGTAGAAGAGGATGTAATTGCAGTCTTAGGTCAAGGTGCTTTCCGGTCAAAGATCAAGTGTGCATAGTCCCTGTATACAAAGAGGTAGAGGGAGGGGTTGCATACCAACAAAGGAGGTGTTAGCCTTTCCTTGTCTTTGTTTAAGAATAACATCCAGGTTAACAGTACCCTACTACTTTGTAGCTGGGCTGGATTACAGCTCCTGTCATTCGTAGCCAATCCTGCCTGACAATGTGTGGCAAAGAGAAAGGTTTCATCAATGTGTAACATGACCGATGGGGAAAGAGGAGAATTAGAGAAAGTGATCCATAGCAAAAGAATCAGGGTAGAACAGAGACGGAAGTAGGCAGGATGAGAATGTCCCCCTTAACCTCTGAATGCTGTGCAGGGAGCCATTCTCCAAAATCGGAGAGAGAAACAAGATAAACCAGTGAGTGCAGTCAGGGAGAAAAACATAATAATTCCTATATTTAAGTATAATTAACATAAAAGTTAATCCAGTGCAGTAATGTTGGCATTATTGCTTTTCATGTGTTTAATAATCTCTCCTTTCATTACCTTTAAATGCAATAACAACTCAGTCTACAATTTTTTATTTTTCTTGTTTGGCAAAGGAAAGATTTTCATGAAAAGAAGTAGTTGCAAAGGTAATTGCAGCTAAATACATTTAGTAGGATAGATGTCATTGGTAGGCTGGATGGGGGAATATTATGTTGCATTTGGGATTCTAATTCTGTACATTTCTAACGCCCCCAGAAGCCTTAAAACCAGATTAAAATTTTAAATTGTATGTGTGTATGTTCTTAGAAAGATGGAAGGAAGAAACGGTCACTTTAGTTATGAGGTAGTGACCCTCTGACCAGTTATTCTAATACAACAGGTCTGACTTCCAAGCAAATGTGCAAGGATGTACAGGTATGATCACAACTGAGCCCAAAATTTCTGTCGCTAAGTGAGACATTTGCTAAGTGAGACATAAGTTACTTTTGCCCCATTTTACGACTTTTCTTGTCACATTTGTTAAGTGAATTGCTGCAAATGTTAAGTTAGTAACAGAATTGTTAAGTGAATCTGGCTCCCCCATTGACTTTGCTTATCAGAAGGTTGCAGATGGTGATCACATGACCCTGGGACACTGTTATAAATACAATAGGAGTCAGTTGCCAAATATCTGAATTTTGATCACATGACCATGGAGACGCTGCAATGGTCATAAGTCACTTTTTTCAGGGCCGTTGTAACTTCAAAAGATCACTAAGTGAACTGTTGTAAATCGAGGACTGTATGCACTCATACCTGTAGGTTCGGATATATATCTTGGGGAATGTGGGAGAGAGTTGCATTTTTGTCTGGTACAAACTGTAGCACATTCTCAAGTTTTGGCGGTGTTTATTTATTTATTTATTTTTACTGAATCACACACTTCAGGGAAAATTAGCTATAATTCAAAGAACATTTAAACCAATTCACATGACTTTCAATCACAAATCGATGTTTCATTCCTTTCAATAGGTTTTAAGAATGGGTAGCCAAGTCTAGAACATGGCAGTAGGCTATATACATGAATGCATATGCATTTTATTTTTTTCTCTCCCTCTGGCATAAAAATTATGGTAAGGAAAGTCTCTCCACATGCACACACAGAATATCAAAGTGATGAAACAATCAATTTTTAGATCGTCACTGAAATCAGTGTCTTCACTATCTTAAAACATGGACTATAATTTGGAATTATGGGTAATCAGCTCTTCCAATTTACTAAGGCTTTGACTTGGTCTATATGCAAATTTCTATAACAGCCCCAGTAGAATGAAATGCCACAGGATGTTTAAAGGCGTGTGGACCATAATCTAAACTACTACTTTTTCTATACTTCCTCTTTCAGACCTGGGTATCTGAAATGAATGCCTGTTTCAGCTGTCCTCTATCCAGTATCTTCAAGGTTTTTGCAGAGTGTTCAGCTACAGCTTTCATCACACCCGGATAGCATAGACACTTGAATTCTGTGAACTTTATTTACACCATTAAATGTCAGCTGGTTATAGAAGGTGACCTGATTATCTCATCATTTAGAAATGTGCCATGGTCATTTTTGGAGGCTATTTTCCAGGAATCTTCTCATATAAAGTAAAACAGTATCAGTAATCTAGGAATTGGGCCTTTTGGTTTGGGCTTATTCTGCTCCTTTTAGGTACCATGCAAAGACTTTTATATTCCTAGCTAGAAAAAAGGCCTGAATAAATATTAGATAAAACAAATATGTAATTAAACCCATATAAACTTCATTTAATTGGTTAATTGAAATCTTGACAGAGCATTAGTTGCTGGATGGATGGTTCAGTTCTGCCCTACTTACATTCTTCTCCAAATAGTTCCCCATATTGCTATTAGTCTGACCACTAACTGTGGTCTCATTGTTGCATAAATTTGCAACAATGATATGGACTTCCAAAGAATTAAAATGAACAAGATATATTTCACTGGAAATCCAAGCAAGATTTTAGATAAATAAAACATTTCACATGGTGCTAGATGGGGAGGCATTTCCAGAAGATATTGTGTACAGTTCTGTAGATATAACAACTTCGGCATACGTGGTGTTTCTCTAGTCATGAGTCCTAAGTGTGCATATGGATTTCCTGGATTTAAACTATTTTTTTTATACAAACCACTAGGAATTGTAGGAATGTGGTAGGTGACAATTTGAGGAAGGTTCGCAGCCCATGTGTTGCAATATTACTGATGGCCAACACAAACTGAAAATTTTCTGTAACATACCTAGAAACCTCCATGATGCTGGGGATATTCCTTGAAGAACACAAGAAAGTACTTTCGTTAGCAGTTATGAATAGCAAAACTGTTTTACAAGCATGAAATCTCTCATGTACACAAAAAGGAGAGCGAACAACAGACAATCTGTACTGAATCTCTAGATAGAACTTCTTCGTGTGCGTTAATTCAGCTGCTTTTATGCAAATTTGAATTTGGTTATTCAAAGTTGACTAATAGAACTTATAGGACAAGGATATTAAAAAGTCGTGGGAGCAAATTAAAAAGCACACATGGCATTGTGATTGTTTCATTTTTTAATTCTTATGTTGGTTTCCGTCTGGCCTCTCAATTATAACAATGTTATGTTTGTTTCTCCTGCTGAATTATTTGTTTCAAAGAAATATAAGGAATGCCCAATTAGCAGTGAATGTTTGCTCCTTTTGTTAGCCTATAATCTGTCACTTCACAAAATGTGTTCTGTAAAAGTACCATGAAAGAGGTTTTAGGAAATAAATCTTTGTCTTTTATGGGTTATTATACGCCTATAATAATCAAGCATAAACGGATAGGACAAAATGTGTAGAACAGTAACATAAAAGCAAAAATGAAGTGAGATTTAGACACTCTTTCTAATAATGATGACCTCAAGGACTAGAGTCAAACTTTGTTCTAGTTCGAAATGTGTCATCAAAATAAGGGGTTTATTGGAAATATGCCTAACTCTGGCTGAAATCCCAAATATTTAAGATCTGAATGTAGGTTGGTCCAGAAATCAAATAAAGGAATTCACACCTAACAAACATGGAAGAAAAGTAATTCTTAGCTGCCAAGGATTTTGAAAACTGGAAAAAATTGGCTGCAGCAGGATGAATCTGTTATGAGTATTACCTAGAATCAAATGGCATGTTTTCCTTTCTATTTAGGCACAATAGTCATGTCAGTAATGCAGACATTTCAGATGAAAAGGATAATCTACTTTGCCAGTAGAGGCTTGTTTACTCGGGCAATAATTTTGCACTCCTCAGGTTTAAGCTGACTGTTTTCCTTCGTTTTTTCACTTAAGTTTTATTTGCTCCCAACCACCTTTTTATTTATGTAAATCGCATTGTTCCTTTCTTCACATATGTGATTAAACACTCAGCTGTACATTACTATAAGCCTGCTATCTTAGGATCTGTTAAGGAGGTGGTGTATATGGATGGAATTAGTATTATTACTTTGCATTAAAAAAAATAAATAAAAGGCTCTGCTTTTTATATATTAATTTAAAATATGGATTAGGTCCAATTTCTTGGATTGAAATGAATATGGTACCACAATCTTAATCCTAGTTTCTTGCAAGTAAATTCCATTAATATCAGGGAGCGGATTAAGGTATGCAGTCTGAGTAGTAAACAGAATTTTGTTTTTTTTCCAAAGAGAAGCAGAGTAATGTCCTATTAACATATTTCCTTCTGTCATATATTGAATGGTCAAAAATCACCCTCATTTAGAGCATTTTTAGCAGTTGATGGGCATAAATGTGTTTCTATATGGAACATTCTCTCTATATGTAGCAATGTTTTTACTTTTCGTGACTTCAAATCAGTTTATTTTTTTATTCCCGGTGACTGCCTGGACTTGTCCCTGCAGTTTCTTTGCAAGATTTTGTTCTGCAACTGGTTTGTCGTTGCCTCTTTCAAGGACTGAGAGAAAGTGACCAGCCCAAAGTCACACAGCTGGTTTTGTCCTAAGGCAGGACTAGAACTCACAGTCTCCCAGTTTGCGGCCTGATACTTAAACCACTATATCAAACAAGCTCTCTCTACAGCAATATACAGAAAGAAAAACATACTGACATGATCAATTACAATTAGGCTCTATATCGCTATATGCTTTTAAAGGTTGGGATGGTAACTCCCATGGCTTCAGCTAAAGTGCAGAGGTTTCAGGAAATAAAGTCAAGGACCAGATTATTAAAGGACAATATTTTAATATGTTTGTGTCTGGACATTTGCACTTTTAAGTATTTACTGCAAGTGAAAATAAAGATGATATCTCCTTCTAGTCAAATCCACCTGACATATTTATGTAGTTTTCTTGCTTCATTTTACTTCCCAGTCTTGGCTAGCAAGGATATTTGCAGAGCATGGACAAAAAAAATCAAGATAGTAGCAATGCCAGTCCGATCGAACACGGTCTGGTTTTTGTATGGAGCCTATGTACATGAAAACCAGAGACAGTTTCTATTATACTGTCCTGGCTTTCATTGTAACTTTTTTCTTTTTAACCTTATCCTGTGAATTTCCTTATAAAAGGCCGCAGCACTGCTTTTTCCTGGTGTTTCAAATACCAACTAGGTCCAGTGCTGCTTACTTTTCTGAGGTCAGTCAAGACTGGCAACCCCGTGTTAATTCCACCACAGCATACCGACCATTGAATGTTTCAGTTATTTTTCCATATTTCATGTTATTAACACTTGAAGCATGAAAGCCAGAAGCCTAAAAGTATAGATTGGGGAGATCTCTGATTCTAAAATGTTAAGATTTTTTTTTTAAATCAATTGAAATCCAAGGTAGTTTTGTTATAGGAAAGCATATCTCATTAATAACATTTTGGTTGCTGTGCCCTCGTACATTTTTACATACATTTTTTAAAAAGAAAAGCCACTGGTTTGCAAATCCTGCTCTAAGCAGCATCACAGAGAACTATTAAATAAGTGATGAATGGCTAAAGCGTTGCCTGTTGTGTTTGGGTATCTTAGCGCAGCTTTTTGGATTCTTAACTTCAGGCCATTCATCTCGAAGTTTGTTCCAGCAGCCAGCAGCATCCACGCAGATGGATTGGCTTGTTTGGGTTTGATCAATTTGATCCTGACCCTCATACAAAAAAAGTCTGCTCGCAATAGCCAGAAGTCTTCATTTGGGCTTGGACACCACAGAATGTTTTTCTCTAGCTTTTGTTATGATGTGTCTGGTGTTTAGGAGAGATTGATGACTCTAGGGACAAAACCCATTACAGTTATCCACAGGCTACAGAGACCAATGCTGTGTTAAAAATAAAAATATTCCTGGCTTCTCCTGCCAATGTCCACTTCTCCTGACCTAAAAGGAGCCTTCTGGGTAGTCTTTATTATTGTCCCTTAAGGGCACAGCTAATAGGCCTTATGCTGTGACAGGTACCATAGACACAAACGGGACAGAGAGGTCTCTGTCCTCTGATACTTGGAGCATGGGATCTCAGGCATCAGCAGGCACCCATTAGCTATAGCTACTGGTAAAGGCACATTTGTGGAGAGAGTATCAGCGTGATGTGCTTTAATAAAAGCTCCTGTTAAGTGAGGCTCATGATCTTACAGTGAAAGACCTCATGGAGATGAGATATTCTGGTGAGAGATCTGTGCTACTATAAAGGAAAGACAGAACAATAAGGAATTGGGAAGGATATAAATATTTGTTAGGTTGATTTCCTGCAAGGTGCTTTCAGACCCGGGGGTCTCTCTTCATATTATCCCCATGAACGATACTTTTGCCTGTTTTTGCTGAGCTGGGCTGAGAGAGAGAAGCATGCCATGACAGAGGGCAACAGATTTGAACCTGGATCTCCCCCAAGTCTAACACTTTAATTCACTGACTCTACAAAAGCAAATGTGCATGATTTGTGACTGAAGTACACTTCTGTGTTTGTCCACGCACAACCAGAATGGGCACTTTCAGAACATACACAGTATTTTCCTAGGACTATTACAAGAAGTTGCTGGTTAGGGAGCCCTTTAGTAGTAGCTATCTTCAAATATCTGAAAGAATGTTGTGTACAAAATGGGGCAGAATTATTCAGTTGTTCCAAAAGCCAGACAAGAAATCCTGAATTTACAAGAAAGCAGATTTTGGTTGGTGATCATAAGAGAAAAAAACATATATCTTCAAATGGTACAAACTGTTCAACAATGGAACAGATTGTTTCAGAAGGTGATGGACTCTTCTCCATTGCAAGTTGGGTGCCATCTGATAGTATTGTAATACTAGACGTAGGGTTGGGACTGATGATCTCCATAGTTCCTCCCAATCCATATATTCTACAAGTCTATGAAATGGCCACATTGGGATACCTCAACCCTTCAGTTAAGATCATATTCCAACAAGATTTTATTGCACCATGCAGATACAAAGTACCTGTTTTTATTTGTCCTTATCCTCCATGTACTAAGGAAATTGTCTCACCTTTCCCCTTTCAGAAAAAAAACACATTCTAAATTTCAAAATCTGGAACAAGTCTAAGGGATCCAAGCATGCATTAGCCAAAGAAGACTAGGTATGTAAACTCTGATCTGAAAATAACTTAGTAAGTTGCAGTGACCTCCATGTGTCTATTTCAAAGTAAGCTCCATGTATTGTTTAGAGATGTTAAACTTTTAATCTGGGGGACTGGGCGGCTGAGTTTTAATATTGCTCATATATGGTCTTATCGAAGTATTTAAAGTAGTTTTAGTTTTGCTCTGTCAGTCACTAGAAGAATTTTTTTTAAATGAAAGACTGATGAGGAAGTTCAAATATAAATGGGACACAATGATTGCATTGCTTCATATATCATGGGGGGGGGGGGAGAAACAACCGATGTAACTGGAAAATATGTTAAATCGGATACCATATGGTTCCTTCCAGTTCTAGTATTACATAGAAAGGAAACTATTCACTTCCCATCTTTTATTCTTGCCTGTTAAATTTCCTTTAAGACTTCCCAAAGCAACCGGAAACACTTTCCTTCCTTTTCCTTATGATTTCCCCCCCCCCCTTCATTTGCTGTCAGCAAAGGGAAGGGACGGAAAAGCAGGATTGCCTTTGGGAAAATGTGGGGGTTACTTCCAGACAAAACTGTTATCCATTAACATCCAATTATCACTTGGTCCAAGCCATTAATTATAAATCAGCCTCCTAATTGGGATAATTAGCTCTCCGCTGTTTAATGTAGCGTGACTGATGAGTTTGGAGAGAATGTGATCACTCCATTTGTTTAGTTTTAAGAAAACAATGTCAAACTCGTATGCTTTAATTTCAGACTTATTTCACACACACACATACACCCCACCTGCCGCTGGCAATGAAGTACGCTTTCTGGGCCAACGCATTGTTCTGGAGCCAAGCTGTTGATGGACATATGTCAGTTTTGTTGAGAAGAAATAAAAAGTTACCCCATGAGAACTGTCTCCCCCCTGGCTCAAAACTAAGGTTTTCCCCTCGCTGGATCCCTAAAATGCCTAGTTCTCTGTATTTCTTACTTCTTCATGATGCTGTGGGTTTCATTTCATTTACTCTTTCGCTTCACTTGGATCTTAGTTACTGCTTTCTTCCCTCTCCCCCTTCCTCCTCCTTTCCTTTCAGTTTTTGATTCTTCAGCACTTTCCCCTTTTCTAACTTCTTAGTGGCCTATTTTGGCGATAAAGAGCTTGCCCATCCGTCAGTCTTCTCCGACGATCGGGGGGGGGGGGCGCTGAATAAGAGTTCTGAAAAAGTCCACAGCTTGCATTGTTTGACTAAACTACAGGCATAGTTTAGTCTTCCTTCCTTCGCTGCACCTTGGACACTAGCGACTGACAGCCTCCGAAGTGCATCGTTCAAAAAAGAGACTGCCAAGCATCCTTTGAGCAAAAGACACCGTTGTTTGAGCAGTCCGCGCTCTGTGCTCTGTACCTTGGCGACGGTTTTCACGAGATTCTCTGGGTGAAAGTGAAAAGGATAGAGTCCGCCGGGAAATTCCGCTGCGAACGGAACCAGCGGGACTCAAGAGCTCCGCTTTTCTCTCTATCCGCCCCACTCGGTTGAGATCGGGATAGGCAAACCCACCGCACCTATGGAACTTCCCAAATCCATTTTCGCTCCGAGTACCTTCCCCGCGCTTACACCAAGGCCCGTAGCAGTAGCGCTTAGACTTATATACCGCTTCACAGTGCTTTGCAGTCCTCTCTAAGCGGCTTAGGCCCACATACAACGATTAAAAAACACCTCCGGGGGGGGCCC
>JANHFL010001368.1:0-11013 GCA_032468155.1 Oxyrhabdium leporinum
CTTCCTGTTATATTTTAAATTTTAACATTGCAGCAAACTAGTTCCCCAGAAAGAGAACACCTGCCCTGATGTTGAACTTGCTCAAAATTATGATCATTTATCTCTGTTCTTCTCTCCCTCAGAACCATAGTTTCTGCCTCTTTAATATAATGAAACATGATGAAATATATTTCATCATTATATAGTGAAATATTCATAATGAAACAATTTTTAAGTCATTTCTACTCCCGAGTGTCAGCTTCATGAAGAAGATTACTACTCAGAATCAAACTTGCCTTTTTGCCATACAATCATGTAGGGTTTCATTGAGATAAACCAGTGTTTCTCAATCTTGGCAACTTTCAGACATCTGGACTTCAACTCCCAGAATTCTCAGCCAGCAGGGAAGTTAAAGTCCATACATCTGAAAGCTGCCAAGGTGGAGAAACACTGATGTAAAGAATTCCTTGATTATGAACAAAATTTTATAATTGTGTTTTGAAGGGCCAGGGAGACCAGGTCAGATTCCACAAGAATGCCTGCAATTCTATTGATATCTCATGTGTTGAAAGCCTGACAGCATTTTCCTTCTTTTATACTCTTATACTGATTCTCTTATACTCAAGGAGTTTAAATGCAGCTTACCTCAATTTCCTTATAATGGCTTTTCCCCCTGTCCTGCACTTAAATCATGTTTTTCTAATTGTCATCATATTGTTTCTACAACGTCATTTCTATGGTTTTCTACATTCATGTCTAGTATCTGTATAATTTGTATTATAAATCATTAGAAACATATAATGTGAGGGTTGGAAGTGACCTTGGAGCTAATCTAGACCAACCTCCTGTATTATTATATTCTCAATAGATGGCCATATGGCCTGCTTAGATACATCCAGCAAGAAAAAACGCTACCTGTTCCTAAAATAATGTTCTTTGTTAATCAGCTCTTATCAATAAACAATAATCTGGTAAAACAAGAGATATATAAAACAATCATGATCTAAAACCATTATATAATAAGTTAAAACTTTAAAAACCATAAAAGCAAAACAGAAAAATAATAGGTGAGGGGGTAATAATAATAATATAATAAGGGAGCCATCTCAATAATTCATCCATCTCCATTATATTCCTTCTTTCTTTCACTTCAGTGATGTTAAACTTGTGTTCCAGGAAGCTCACCCTTGAGTCCCACCTTTTTTCCTAGTCCTAGTTTTCCAACTAGGAAACTATATGATAGACTTTCTGTTTATTGGCTTTATTTCACTCAGTGGATCTGTTTTCCTGCAGCTTTATAGGAGTTGCTGCCCATGAAATGCTATATTCTAGATTTGCTGCTATGTGTGATGACTCCCCCAGACACCTCTCCGGATGTGAGATCGGAGGAAGATGAACCAGTTCAGTTGGTTAATGGCCCCAAGTAGCCATCTGAGAGTGATTTGGCTGAAGCACAGCTGCAGCAGGACAGCTCTCAGGCTTCAGGTGGGGAAAGCATGTAGCTGCAGCTGGTCAGCAATGAGGAAGAGGAACTGCCTTCTGCACCTGATCGAAGAACGCATGTCAGAGAAAAGGCAGGAGCAGGGAAGGTCAGCCAGATTACTCATGGGGAGACCTTGCCCTTCTTTTTGGGCTGCACCAGAGGTTGGCTATTTAGGACAGCAGACCGAAGGAGATGATGCTGGGAATAATGTGTTTGTTTTCTTGCTATGTGTTTTTGCCTTGAACTTTGGATTGTGTCTCTTCAGCTGTTTCGTTGCCTATGGATTTGTCTTTGTCTTGGAACTTGCCTTTGCTGTGGGAACTTGCTTTGGCCTGATGGACTGGATTTGCCTTTGCCTTGAGGACTAGTGTTGGCTTCATTTCAGTAGCTGGTGGAACTCATTTCAGTAGCTGGTGGAACTCATTGGGGTTGAGCTGTTGCACAGGGAATTGCTAGGGAATATCAATTCAGGCTCAGAAGCCTTGATAAATATTCCTTACACCCATGGTGTGTTTGTGTACGTGCATGAGTAGGACAGCATAGTACAGAACATATATTGGCTTCCTGGCAATTTGGAGGAGGTGCTTCTGGCCTTGGGAAGAAGACTTGATAGCTGACTTTCATAGGGCCATGCTGGGCACACTCATCAGCAGTGGGTGGAAGAAGACAGCGAAGGTCATTTGGGGCTGCAGGGGCTGCAGAGTGCAGGGCAGCAGGAATAGCTGGGGCTTTCCATTATAGCACTGAAGTGGCTAGCCAGGGAATAAGGCTTAAGGCAGCACTCCTTGACAGAAGTGGTGACACCAGCAGCTCTGGGTGAAGTAGAGCTCCAGGGTAATGGAAACCAGCTGAAACTACTGAAGGCCCTGGGCCTCTACTTCAACCCCACTGCTACCACTGCACTCAGGAGTGCTGTCACCACAATAGCAAAAAACAGAAGTCACTGGATAGCCTCATTTGTTCAAAGTGTCTCTGGATCTTGTACCTGTGTGCAATCTATTCAACAGTTTCCATACTTGCTATTCTAAGTGAATTGATAGTTAAAGTAATGTTCTCTGGCAGTGACATTACTCAAAATATTCACTGTATAAGTTACAATTACCTGTGGATTGATTCCTCCCCTCCCCCACACTTCCAGGGTTATCACCAGGCATTCATTTTCATTCAGTTCTTGCTTGAAATAAGAATTTTCATAATTTGCCCCCTTTTTATATTCAGTTTAAAAGCTATTACAGGATTCCACTGAAGTCCTAGCAACTGTTCAGACTGTTGTTTGTGGATCAAATTCAAGTTCTGAACCTAATTACAACAGATATTTATGAAAGGTATTGGGATGCAGATATATTTTTTATCTTCTTACATTTTGCCAATATTTTCTAGTTTAAAATAGATTTTACTTTTGGGAGACAGAAAAAAAGAATATTTAAAACTTAAAATCAAACTATGTGCGCTACTATTATGTTGCTGATTGGGCCCAAAAATGTTCAAAGTTGCACTGGTTGCTTTTCAGGTGATTCTTCTAACAATGGGGAAGCTAGAAGTACGTTGCAATTATTTATTATTTTATTACAAGTTTCAAATTGTCTCCAATATTTCAATAAACATTTTTTGCCACATTTAAAGCTGCTGGTTCCTTTAAGTGAAATTTCAAATATCATGAAATATGCTATAGTTGTTTTTTTTTCACATCAAATAATATAACTCAAATACTCATATAGATAAATCATATAAGACAAATACAGTAATTCAAATCAATTGAAAAACAAAAATTCACAGAAAACACAGAACTCTATTGATTGCAGGTGTTGGCCAACCTCTGTGAAATACACTTCTTACATATACATCTAAAATGGATGCACATTTCTTTTCAGAAGTAGGGAATTGCTGGTTTCTTCATGTGGAGGAGGCCCCAACCATGTGCACTTGGTATCTCTCATGAACAGATACAGTAATATTTTTATCTGTTAGAATATAATCCACAAAGTTATTTCAGCCCACCATAATAATATGTGCATGTGAGGGAGAAAAAACCCAAAGGACCTCTCCTATACTATGATAATATGATATAGTATATAACAATTTAAATGCTTAGCAATAAGCTACTCCTTCATAACAGTCATTTCATTCTGATGTGAAAATGATGTCCTTTTAAAAGGACCTTCATCTGATGAACTCTCCTTTTCTGAAGATCTGTTAAGCTTCTTTCCAAGAAGAGTTTTGAATACTGATTTCTTTATTAATATCTTTCTATAGGGATATTTTTTTCATCTTAATACTTGCACTGCAGTCAGAAGTTGCTTTTATCTTATTTATCTTACAAAAGTATAAGGGATTTTTTGAAATGAACTTCAGGTTAAATCATTTTCAGCATCAATCATTCCCTTTGAATGCATTCAAATAGATTCATTTTCTCCCATTAAAACACTACCTTCTTAATGTAATTGTATGTTCATGAACATTTGCATCTGCATTTCCTATTCTCTGAAAATGATGGCCCTAATACTGATGACTAGGCAAACTTGTATAATTATATGCAGATTAGGCAAATGTATGTCAGCTTTCAACAATACTCAGCACGAATTATACAATCTTATATAATGATCATAGAAGGAGGTAAGTGTATAGTATATAATTTAGAAAGTAGCTCATAAAGAGACTGTGGCAATATGTCCTATAGTATGTGTACCAAAGGAATTAATATCTGAATATTTTAATGATCAGGATTGTAAATCTCAAAAGCTAAACATGAAATCTAAAAGCTGAGAGCAAACACTTAGGAAATATTTAATGTCAAGTTCTGAATATAAAACTTTATTAATGGCTTCATTATTACCTGCATATGCTGGCACAGCAACAAGTCAATAACTATAATTGCAACTATTTAATGGGAGGCTTTATGATCTTAGCAGATAGTTGTTTATATTGTTAAACTGGTATAAAGCTTAAGAGGTTTGAGACAATTTTGTTACAATCTTTGCTTCCTCAGCAGAAGTCCAATTTGAAGAAGTATGGCAATTAAGAATTTGTTTCAGATAGATAAAGGAAGAGATAACAGATCTAAATATAGTTGCATAATGAGGAAAAAAAACATTCCATTGCTGTGCCTTAATGATGGCAAATATCAAACTGAGACTGCAGATGAAAAAGTTTCCTTTGATATTTTTTTATTTGGTTTTCGCTTTCTTAGTGATAGGGGATCTTTCAGTCATAAAAATATAAAATCAAGTCAAAGTTACAAAGCTGAAGAAGAAAATATATTTAGTGGAAAACAAAGGAAGAAACATGCTCTCTGAACAATCCATTGCTTACTGGAAGTTTCCCTGTCAGAAATCGCACAAAATTGTTTGATACTAAATCAATCTAGCCACTAGCCATATTTTGGTGACAGGCAGCAATGTTCCTATGTCTTCAACAGAACTATCCTTTTTTTTTAATTTTAAAAGTATAAACCTTGAAGTTTTAGCTTGATATTTTCTGCATATAAAATACAAAACTTATCCATTATGTCAAGGTCTTTTAAAACAGGGGTCCCCAAACTGTGGGCCATGAAGGGATTGCAACCAAGCTGTGGAAACAGCCAGCAAGTGTGCAAGCAGAGGGTGAGCACATGCCTGGCTGCACTCATGCTCCATTTGTGTAAGTGGCAGGTGTGCATGGATGCCACTCGTGCAAATGGAGTTGCATGCATGGGTCACTCACGTGGAACCATCCCCCCCACTGGTCTGCAAAACCGGAAACGTTGGGGAACTCTGTTTTAAAATAATGATTAATTATATTTATTTCTGCTGCCATCTCTGGCCTTAAATGGGATTGGATTCCCCCATTCACAATCTCAGGACCTTCCTGAAATAACAGCTCCTGCTAATAAGCAGATAGCAGTTGTGGCCACAAAGGATTTTGCATAACTCTCTGTGGTTCCTAGATTAGGGGAAAGTGGGGGGGGCTTCAGAAAGTCATTCACATCCTAGTCACTTAACAGTTTAATAATGGCAACATTGTTTACATAAGACTGCCTTTGAAGACTACCCAAAGCCTTCAGTTTGTTCAAAATGCCGAGGTATGGATAGTAACACCTTTGCTTCTTGCCCTGCATTGATTGCCAGTTTCTATCTCAGTGCAGTTTAAGGTCTTTGTTATTATTTATAAACCTACTTGTCTAATCTGTCAGGGTTGCACATTCTGGGTTCCTTTCATGAAACAATGGCATTTAATGGGTTATAGAAGTATTCACCACATCTGTTTCTGGAATGAGGTTCTCTCGAGATTCAGATTGACCCCATCTGCGGTTGCTGGGAAGGGCTATAAAGACCTGGCTCTTCACCTAGGCCTTTGGTAAAAGTGAGTGAAATCCCCTTTTGGGCTATGTGAGTTTATTTCCTTATACTTCCATTCAGATGTTTTTGCAACTCTTCACTTTTGTCTATTTCTATTTTCCCCTCTGGTTTTTATTGTTTATATTTGTAACCACTCAGAATTGTTGGAAGTTGGACAGTAAATAAATTTAAGCAGGTTATCTGGACCTATTTTAGTTGGGATTCAGGCTGTGGTATAGTACAAATATATCATTGGTTGCACTAGTCAATGACCTTTGGTGGAGCCAGGATGGGGTGTTGCATCCATTCTGTCCATCTTTATCTCTCAAAAAACTATGGATATGATCTACAGCATCCTTTTGCACTGTTGTGGGAGTGGGAGGTCCTGGATTATGGAAATTCTCATTCTTCCTCTGAAACTGGTTACAGTTCTTGCAGACATGTAGAGTTGGCTGGCTTCCAAATCTAAATTAATAAACAAATGACACAAGCCCCAAAGGCCCTGACTGTTCCAATGTCTCAATTCCTATATCTTACAGTCAAAGAAAAATTTGAAAGAACACGTAAACCTCCAGATTTTCTTTCAATTACTGTGCTAAAAATACATGAAAAATGAGCAGGGACAGAGAGGATGTGAAAGATGGAGTGTTATCAGATGCAGTCCATTGTCACACACATATTACCTGGATGGGATTTGTTTGGACATTAATTCATCTCTAAGGACTTCAATGTACTGCTGAGAATATAACAATATAACAATAGTCTTGTTTACATTTCTGCTGGAACCTGCTGTTCCAAAAGATCTCTCTGATTATTTGGTAGCCCCGATCTTCTTGTTCTTTAGGAAGGCTTTAAAAATAGTTATTTCTCTAAGCTCTGTAGCCAGAATAGTAAATTCTTATTGGAAGAGGGTAAGAGTGTTAGGACATGTCACACCTTAGTGATTATTACTGTTATTGTTTGTTATTGTTTCAATATAGAGTTATATTGTTGAATTGGGGCAACATCAACATTTTAAAAAGTAAATGGTTGGCAGTATTTTTTCTGGAACAAAATCAAACCCAAACCCTGTAACATTAAGACTACGGAGTCACTAAGGTATTCCAGGCCAGAAAATGGCACCATCATGCAAAGAATGTTGAGGCTTGTCATTAGCAGTCTGTCAGCATTCCATCCAAGTTTCCATAACTCATTCAGCACTAAGACACAATTAGATCCAAGTAAGAATTTATTAAAGAAACCATGTTGGCACATCTGGGAAAAACCTGAATCCTCAGGCCCAGGTTTTTCCACACCCAAAAGAAATCAAAGATCCACCTCCAAATCATCATCAAAGGTCACATTCCCCAATCGTCTTCCAAAGCCAACTTCCTCTCTCTTCTTGTCACTCCTCTTCCAGGTGCTGGTCAGAATGGCCTTGACACCCTTGAAAATAATTTTGTTTTGACTACTAACCCCTCTAAGTGTATGAGAAAGCACCCCCTCCCTGATTCCCATGTATTGTTATGTGGCAGCCGCAGAGGCCTCGCAATTATGGCTTCCAAGGCTAACACAGTCCTTGTTGTTCACAATAAATGTACTTCTATAAAATGTTTACCTAAAGAATTATTACATACAATATTTACATAATCTCATTTCATTTTCCATCCACCCAGCAATGTGGAAACAAATCACAATCAGAAGTCAAGGACAAGGATAAAGTTAGAGATGGATGTTATAAATGTCGGCATTTCAAACACTTAATCCATATTTTTTCCCTTTTCCACATCTGGAGCACAAAAAGCAAGGGGGAATCAAGCAGGGGGAGGAAAGCCTGATAGGCTTCATTTCAAAAACAACCACATTTTTCAGTTGGAGTTATATAATCTAGTAGTTCAGGAGAAGCAGTCCTATGGAGGACCTGCCTTTGTGCACAGGTACCTTCCATACTAAAAACGATTTAGGAGATCACAGGCCAGGACCTTTTTCTGCCTCAGGCAGCATTTTCTTTTGGCAGTTGATATCAAAATTACTTCTCCTTATCTGTAGTGGTAAGCATTTGATAATAACTACTCAGATGATGCCTCATCTTCATACAGTTCAAACTGTGTTAAGTGATGTTAATGGTACAGGATCCAATCTGAGTTGGTCACTGGGACCAGAGGTTTTGTCTTCAGAGCTTTCGGACTCATGCTGGAACTTCTTCAGGGAACTTCTCACTAGGTGACCGACCCAGATCGGATCCTGCAACATTATCCTGGGACACGTATATTCACTTTCATTTGCTAATGATACAGATGGCTACAGATGGAGCCATCAGCCAAAAGGCCACTTTTTCCATGGATCAAGTTTGGAGTTTGGGCCCTGTTCTCAAAAGTGAAAAGATTCCATCTTCTATTTCTCTGGCAGACCTGAATATTTGAGTTTTAGAAAGTCTGAAAAGGAGGAGTGGGAGAGGAAGAGGAGTCAAACTTTAGCAACATGGTCCAAATTATTTTCTTCCATTGCTTCACAATAAGAATCATTTAAAGGCAGCACATTCCAATTTTCTTTCTTTCCTGCCAATTTGTTGCTGCGGGTCACTGAGTTTGCAGGATCATTCTATTGTCGCAGTGTTTCAATTCAGGAATGGGATTGCACAATAAGAAGCCAGCTGGACACCTTTCAAAAGCTGAACTTTTTATCATTTTTATTTCAAAACTTTAGACTGAAGTCCTTTCATTAGGAAAGAAATTTAAACAAAGATACTTGGAGAAAACAGTCTTTGTCCTTTTTGTCACATGTGCAATGAGAATATTCTGTTATGTTGAAATGTATGTTTTTAATAAACTTCTAATGCAAAATTAATTAGAAGGTAATAAAGAAACTAAAGGCCATATGAAGGTTTCATTCACAATTGAGAGATCGCTTCTAAGTAAACAAATTGTGGTGCACAGGGCAGACCCCACTGGGCAATCTGTAATTACAGCTGCTCACAAGAGTACTGTATTGTGGTTATTGTGGGAAGTCTCAAAGAGAGAGATATAGTGACATAATGATATTACAGACACATTATTAAATCTCCCTGTTTCTCCTCTGCTATAAGTGGGTGCTAACTGCATTTTCCTTTCTCTGCTCTACCCACAACATTATGTGGCAAATTCAAAAAAGCCTGCAATTGCAATATCCAGGTTCTTTTTTTAAGGCTCAGCAAATTATTCTATGAGTGCAGAAATACTTTATGTAATATGTTTGGAAAAACAAAACTAATCATTTTTAATATTTCCTAATTTTTAACCTACCATTTTTTTTTCCGAAAACATTTTTTTTTAGAAATTCCCTTCTTCCTTCATTGTTTTGGGTATATTTGCATAGAATAATTTCGTTATGATAATTTAATTTAATTTTAGTGCCTAAAATTAAGTGAAGGGAAATCAATTTACATAAGCATAATTAACAGAGCACATTATATATATGGTTGTCTCAAAGGTGCTTTTTCAATCCAGCCAGAGCTGAAGAAACTTCTTAGATGAGAAATGAAATGTCTTCAAAGAAAAACCAGAAAGTCCAGTTGCCTCTTGTAAAAGCACCTTTGGGACAATTGCAAGGGAACTTTGTCTCTTGCAGATCTGCTGATTTTGCTGCCAAAGCTGTTTCTTTGACAGTGCTGCTCCTTGGATTTGAATGGGAGCATTTAGAAATGACCCAAGACAGCTTTTGGACAGCCTGGGAAGATCCACCTGGGAAGAGGAGTTTTGAAGATTTCCAGCCCTTTTGGGAATAGTTGGAAAGCCATTGGGCATATAGCTTCATCTTGACAATTCAATTTCTTAAGCATGGCTGGGTTTTAACTTCACTTTTTTAATCCTCTGTTTTACTTTGTTTTTATCTTTAAAAGTCAACTGGTCGGCTGAATGCTGATTTATGTTAACCCCTGCTGGATTTTGTTTTTTTTTCCTTTTTCCCTTTGAATTATGTTGTTTTGCTTTTCCATTATGAACCGTGGTATGTCTGTGAATAATGAAAATGAATTTACTTCATTTACATTTTTATTGGCCATTTATTACAGGGATTTTGTATTTTATCAATTTGCAAAAAGTTTGGAGTTTATTTTTCTTAATCTTTCTTTTAATCTTTTATTGAAATATTTGGAAAATATCATTTCTGTCCCTTTGTCTTTTTTCTCATTTTGCTTTGAAGAATTCACTTATCTACTACATAGAGCAGCAATGTATCAGATTACAGATAAGGGAAGGAGGCTGATACTAAAAAAAAGACAATTTGGCCAGTGGTGAAATATATATTTTTTCACCACCGGTTCTATGGGCGTGGCTTGGTGGGGGTCATGTGACTGAGTGGGTGTGGCCAACTCAACATCACTCATGGCAAGGTGGGGCGGTAGCACCTTGCTGTGAGTGATGTCGAGTTGGTCACGCCCACCCAGTCACATAACTGATGCTGTAGAGACGGCGATGCTGACTGCCTGCCGAATGCAGGCAAAAGGTTACTTGGAAAGTGGTGGCTGGAGGCTTCTCGTGCCGGAAAAGAGGTGGCGGCTGCAGGATTCTGGCACCGCTTTTTGCCGGCGTGAAGGGCCTGCAGCCGCCACCTCTTGGTGGCCGGAACGGAGCCAGGAGTGGCGGCTGGAGGCTTCTCGCACCGGCAAAGAAGTGGCGGCTTCAGGATTCTGGCACCGCTTTTTGCTGGCGTGAAGGGTTTGCAGCCGCCACCTCTTGCTGGCCAGAACGGAGCCGGGAGTGGCGGCCGGAGGCTTCTGGCACTGCTTTTTGCAGCCGCCGCCTCTTTGCCAGCTGGAACGGAGCCAGGAGCGGCGGCTGAATGCTTCTCGCGCCAACAAAGAAGTGGCGGCTTCAGGATTCTGGCACCGTTTTTTTGCTTGTGTGAAGGGCCTGCAGCTGCTGCCTCTTGCTGGCCGGAATGGAGCCGGAAGTGGTGGCTGGAGGCTTCTGACGCCAGCAAAGAGGTGGTGGCTGGAGGCTTCTGGCACTGCTTTTTGCCAGCATGAAGGGCCTGCAGCCGCTGCCTCTTTTCAGGCCAGAACTGAAGGGAAGGGAAGCTCTGGGGACCATGGGGGGGCATCTAGCTAGGCCACGTGGGGAAGCAGCACTGGGTGAGAAGGGACAGGGAGGCAAGCAGCAACAGCGACTTACTTGCCCAGGCAGGCAGGCAGGCAAGCAGATCAGGAGCAGTTGGGCCTCAGGCATGTCCTCGTGGGAAGGCAGGCAGAGACACTGGGGTGGGGTGGGCAGGGGCGGGGTG
>JANHFL010001368.1:36754-79764 GCA_032468155.1 Oxyrhabdium leporinum
GAAGTTCAGGAAGGCTGGAAACGAGTGTTTTTCAGCCTCCAGAGCCTGGGGGAGGCCGTTTTTGCCCTCCCAGAGGCTCGAAGAAAGCCTCTGGACCCCGGGGAAGGCGAAAATGCCCCTCCTGCCATGGCGCATAAGGCCGACTAGGTCACGCCCACCATGGCCACGCCCACGCAGCAACAGGCAGCGAACCCATTGCTGAAGTTTTTGAATCCCACCCCTGAATATCTGTTTTGATATATGATGCATTATTTAAACAGTTGCAGAAGGATATATCTAAATTTGTGTAGCAGGGGAAAACTGTGAGTTAAATATAAGGTGTTTCAAGATGCAAAAGAAAGTTGAGGGTCATGTTTACCAGACTTGCTGTTTGGCTTGAATGAAAGAGTGGGTGCTGTGAGAAATAGAAGACTCAGAGTTGGAAGGATATGATTTGAGATTTGGGTGCTATGAATATTTATGGCACAACAAAATTAAGGTTATGTGGATTTTTAAATTAACTTAGTTAGATGTGCCATATTGTGAATATGGAAGAGATACAAACCCAGATTGTGCCTAAAAACACTTTTGTGGATCTCAGACTAAGAAGGATTTTATAGACAAAAAAATAATAGGAAAAACAAAAATATCTCTTATTGTGAGGTCCTAGAATTTTGTCAAGGGGAATATTAAATATTTTTTATTAGATATTAAATAAAACCAAGAGAAGAACTAGTTGCAGAGGGATATAGTTTTAGAAGGATTTAAAGTGGACAAAAGAATTTATAATTTTAAACATTGCAAATTTAACTTTGAAATAGAATTATGCACTTCAAATTTATGTTGGAGTAAGCAACAAGACGGGATCTTTTATTAGGTTTAAAGGATGTGTTACAAAGCTAGGAAATTCTGGATTCAAATATAACACAGATTCAGAGGATTTTGAAGATTAATATACAATTGATACCAGAAGTTTTTCTTTTGGAATTGGGATTTTTCCAAACAGTTGGAAAAAAAATTATGTAACTTTGTTTTTGTATAGGTTAAATAAAGCGAGATTATTGTATGGACTATTAAGATTATTAAGATACTACATACCAACACTACATATGATGAAAGATTGGTGGATGAAGTGGATTGAATTTGCTGAGATGGCTAAATTAATTTCTTTAATTAGAGAAAAGATAATATCTACTTATTGCTGACTGAAAAACCCTTATGGACTTTTTGTGCAAAACAAAGAAGTGAATTTATGGTTTATGATTTTCATGATTAGACAAGATATATTACAGAAAAAAAGGAGAGTTATGCTGTAATTGAGTAAAAATACATTTATAATTTTATTTATAATTTCTGTAAAGACAATTGGAAATTACATTTTTGTATTGTTTCTTTTTTCTTTACTTTTTTCTTCGTATACTTTTCTCTTTGATTTCTTTCTTTTTATTCCTTTATATTATTTGGATTAGTTTTCATCTTCCTTTTAAAAAGTCTTTAATAATAATTATAAAGAGAAAATCTATGTGATCACTAGGAGGTAGAAAGAAAGAGAAGTAGAGGACAACCAGAAGCAAGATGGATGAACTCACAGTGGTGACAAATGCCCCTATTGAGAGACTTGAAAGAATCAGTTAGGAATAGATCATCAAGGAGATCTATTTATGTGGTTACTAGAAATCAGAAATTACTTGATGGCACATAATAAAAAGACATACAGGACTTCATGTGGAACGCCATTTGGTTTTGTGATATATTAATTTATTCAAATTATATTCCACATTTCTTAAAGTTCATGGCCAAGTACATTTCTTTTATTTTAATTAGGAAATTTATATACTACCTATTTATCTGGGTCTCAATTTTTCCTTCAATACAATCTTGTGAAGCTGGTGAGGTCATACAGAATCACTGGCCCAAAGTCACTTGGTGAAATTTCCATAACTGAGGGGAAGATTAGTTTGACACTCCCAACTAACTTCTTTAACACAACAACACACTGCAGTAATAAGGGATAAGAACTTACAGTAGTTTTCTGTAAGGATTTTGTGGGAAATTAATATCCCATATTCCAATAAGAACCCACTGGTGAAGGCAATGAACCTAGCGGTACTTGTCTACACGCTTTGTACTTTACCTACTTCTAGCACTGTCTTATTTTCAGAAGACTTTCTGAAGACACTGACATTTGCAGATTGAGGTAGACAGCAATATCCATTCTTGTCTGTGAATACAATCGCTGGTGCCTGAATTAGAAAATACTGCAGCTTACTTATCCTATTTTACAAATAAAACAACAATAACACTTAAAGATTCACAATTTGCAGCTACATACTTCTTTCAAAACATTTAAACTCTATTGTTTGAGAGCAAGAATGTATATGAAACAGAATAAAAAATATAAAAATAGTTCCAGTAGAATTATTTACATGGCTTGAGTCTTTAATAATCTTTTTAAAAAAGGCTCAGGAAAAAAGACTAAGTTTTTGTTTTGACTTTCTAATTCTCCACAACCCACACATACCAGTAACAATAATAATCACAACGGATTCTTGATATATTGAGGATTGTAAAGCAATAGTGCATGTAGGTGGATATTCTGTCAAAACCAGCATTGTGCTTAATCTTTGCTCTTTGCTCTCTTTGCTCTTTGCTGTGTGCTATAATATTGTATGCATGCCTAAAGTGTAGAATTTGCAATGCCACATCATAGGGGTTCAAGTTCTTTCCTTTGGAAAAATGTTGACAAACTCTACTTACCAAGGAAAATAGATGTGGGTGGAATGTTGCAGGTACAACTGACAGTTGAAGAAGAAAAACAGTTATGGGAAAACTATCTGAAGAACAGTGAAGAGGATGCACTGAAGCTATACCAGGAAGGCTTACTGAATTCTGGAGAAACCAAACTGGCTTAAAAGAAAGACCAGATGAAGAACAGAAAAGAGACATGGGAAGACAAAGTATTACAAGGCCAGTATATTGAAAGAAATTATCAGGCAAAGCAGATAACAATATTTGGCTAAGATCAGGAAAATTGAAGGAGACAGAGGGACTAATTGTGCTGCACAAGACCAAGCTTGAATAATAAAAGCATAAAAAGCCAGAATTGAGAGGACATCAACAGACAGTAAATGCCACCTCCGCAAAGAAGCTGAAGAACTAGTGGATGACCTGGCTAGTTGCTGCAAGAGGTTCAGACAGACTGACTACAAATAACAGCATGACAAAATAGCAACATTGGTTTATTGGAAGATTCGTAAGAAATACCATTTGCCTGCAAGCAAGAATCGATGGGACTACAAAATAGAGAAAACAATAGAAAATGAAGAAGCTAAACTGCTCTGATACTAGCCTTTAGAGAGGCACCTGCCACATAACACTTAGCAATTGTTGATAGGAAAGACAAAAAAAAGTGGACGTGGCAGAACCCGGAGACAGCAGAATAAAAGAAAAAGAAATGGAAAAAAAATCAGAAAGTACAAAGATCTGCAAATAGAAATAGAATGACTACTTTAAAAGAAAGCAAAGGTAGTACCAATAGTAATAGGCACTTTGTGTATAATCTCAAAACAACTGGAGCACTACTTGAACACCCTCAGTATTGACAAAATCACTGCCAGTCAACTGCAAAAGGCAGAACAATGTACTTTCTGCTAAAATAAATTTAATATTTTGAAACATCAACATCTGCCTATCCCAAGTCCTTGGGAAGGACTTAACAGGTAGATATAATTTCCAAATCCAGTCTAAACATCAAGATCACTGTGGAGCAATCATCATCATCATCATCCAGTCTAAATATCTGACTGTGAAAAAAAGTTTATTAAATTTGTACAGTCTGATGCTCAATGACTACAGCTCACAACAATCAAACAAGAACATTATAATAAAATCAATAACAGATAAAATATGACAAGTACAATGACATGAAGAATTTCCCTCTTGATTGCCAAAGACCTGGGTGAAGACCCACATCTTTACAGTTCTTCTAAACAGCATGGACTGGAGGCCATCTCTCTTAGGAGAAGCCTCATTCCAGAAGGCAGGCACTTCTATAGTGAAAGTATGTTGCCAGGATCCAAAAATATGGCATAGTGTAACTGAAGTAACCTGGAATGTGCTAATCCTGCAGGACTGAATCTGGCCAGATGTTAAGTAACAAGCCCTATGCCATGTAGGGTGTTATAGGTAAGAACCAGCACCTTGAATAGCAAACCTGCAGCAAACCTGCAACCAGAGCAGTTTATGAAGCAGAGATATTATATGGCATGTCAAGACATGCCCATTACTGCTTGTTCACCAGATCCTGAAAAAAATTGAATGTTCCGTGTGGTCTTCAGGGACTGCCCCATGTACAGTAGGCTGCATTGCAGTAATCAAGCTATGAGGTGATCAGGGCATGAGTGTCCCCGGGTCTAGGAAAGAGTGTCCCTGGCACATATGATTGAGTTGTGCAAAGACCACAACTGACACATACTCTTCAAGCAATAGCCATGACTCCTGGAAGATTCATTGTGTGCTTAGGAAGAACAGCTTGCATACCAACCTTGAAGTGGAAAGCAAGGTAAAGAGTACCTTGTTTTACCAAGGTAAAAACAAAATGGAATATCCCCAAATCTTAATGGCTAAACACATATACTCCATTGGTCTTGGTAGGATTGAGTTAAAGATGGATCCTGCCCATTGAAACCCACACGCTCCCCAGGCAGTAGGACAGAATCTTGACCACCTTGCTTGGCTAGCCTGGATTTGAAAGGTATAATTGAACTGAACCCCAACTGACAGATAACCTTACCCAGCAATTTCATGTAGATGTTGAAAATAATGATTTAATTAAAAATGGCTGGTGCAATAGGGTTTATACATCAGGGAATGGATATAGTGGTCAGTATAGTAGCACCTAGTGTGTCAAAGTGTATTTAATTTATGTCCAGACTTTCTGCATATATAATCACCAAATGGAGAATAGAATAAACAAAATACAAATTGTAAAATATTGTAAAATACAATGAATTTTAATTTTAAAATAAGAATTTAATGAAATATTAATTTAAAATTATAAAATCAATATAGTTAAAATCAAAATTAAAATCAATTTTACTAAAATCAATTAATAGTTAAAAGCTTAACTAAGGGGATGAATTTTTGCATTTTATAAATACCAGTTGAATAAAAACCAAACACATCTTTCTGGAGGAGGTACAACTTGACCCACAATAGACAAGATCCTCTCTCAGTTATGATATAAAAGAAGTTTCTGCCCTGTACCTTGCATTGATAAGCAGACAAGTGTCCACATTTTGTACCAATTGCGCTGCAACACTTTTAAAGGTTAACCAATTCAGAGCTCATTATTGTTGTCAATAAACTGTAACTAAGGCATAGATAACTGTGTTCCAGTTCTGATTTATTCAGGAATGGTTACAGGTGGTACACTAGCACAGTTATGCAGATGTGATCCTCACCATAGTCATCTTCTGTGAATCTAAATACAGATTAGGAACAAGAAATAAGCTATACCACACACCTTCTTTTTCTTGGGGAGTGCAGCTCTACCCAAAACAATCCCTGAGTCCAGGTATCTCATTAATGATAGACTTTGTCTGGCATAATTTCAGTCTCTTTTCCTTCTTTCAGCCAATTACTGAAATTAAGTAGCATGCAAAGGTGCCTATTGCTTCCTTTAATTGAGGTGATAAGGATGCATTCTACTGTTGTATTTCATCAGAGTGAGTCATTTTGAAATATGTTGAATGAATGCTGGAAATTTTAGCTTAGGTATTATGAAATGAAAGAATATGACTTGCTACCCCTTTGGAATAGAAAAAAATGTAACTTATGGTTACTTTCACTATAGAAAGGAAAATGAAAAATTCAGTTTGGGAGTTATCTTGCATGATTTTTAAAATAGGTTGTGTGTTCTATCTGACAATGGAGTTGCTATGGAGATCATTTGCTCTTGGATTCTGCTCTATTTCATGTAGAAGAATTTGGGTTGTGAACATTTAATAGCCTTTTATGTTTTTAAAAAAAGTAAACATTTTTATACTAGGAGGCAAGATATTTGGAGTTCATTGTAGCAATAATGTGTAAAAATGATGCAATCTTTTTTATCCTGTATTCCACACACCCAATATTTTATCATATTGTTGAAATATAATTATCCATGTATGCTACTTTGTAATTTCCTATAATTAATTTCTTTGGTTATGTTGAGGCAATTGTTTAATTGAATTAACTATTTCTCTTGACTGGAATCAAAGATAGAATATATGGAAACATGAATTATTTTCTTTACATGTGCAGGCAAATCTGTTACTATATGACATAGCCAGTTGCTGTTTCTAGTCTTAGACAGACTAGTTGGCAGTTTTAAATATAAAGCAGAAAATAATTATGCAGACCTCGATGCTCCACAATTCAGCAGAGCTCAAGGGCTTGATAGTTCAACCCTGAGTTACACTTATGCTCTTTTGTTAGAAAATAATTAATCTATCTCCTTGAACTTTCCCAATAATAGCAAGTGAAATGAATATCCAATTCCAGCTATTGAAATGTTATTGGTTTTCCATTAGTTTATCTGAATCTAGAAGTTTTGATCAGATACCTTTCAAAATAGCAAATTCTAGTTAAAGTTTGTTCAATATCAACTTTAAAAAAAAATTACCTAAAGAAACCTTTCAGATGATAAACACTGGGTGCCACCTAATTTACATAAATAATAAATAGTTAGAATTGGTAATCTATGCAAATTCACTGAGAAGGGATATGATAAATGCTTGAAAAGGATGCCACATAAGTTGTAAACTCAAGGCCTGTTCACCATCATTCCAGAGAATAACACATGTAGTAGTAGGTGGCATTTATAGAAGGGCAGGTTCTGACTAAATGGCAGTAAAAACAGCTTGGTAGTGGTACCAGTTATGTGGATGAACAGAGAACTTCTTTTTTTCTGGAAGCATTCAGATACTAGAGAGCGATCTGGTGGCAGTGCTTTATTTTGGATTCCTGTATTGATTAGAACCTGGATTAATTTGTATAAATGGCCCTTTGCAACTCTATAATTCTGTGTATTGGATAACAGTTGTATTTTTTTCATGATACTAATACAATACTTCGGAAGTATTGTTTATCCATGAATCTAATTTATGGTAGAAGATTGCAGAAATTAGCGTGGTATCAACAGCAATAACTGATCTATAGAAGGCAGAAATTTTTTTTGCAGCATATAGAGTTAACAGAGATAAATGAGATTGAAAGAAGGAAAATGTGAACACATGAAAATGGTCTATTAGGAATTAAATGTGAAAGATTTTATAGCCGAGGAGGTTGTGGAACTGTTTTGGGCATCATAAAAATGGCAAAAATAGAAATTGCCAGAAGAAAGAAAATAACAGATGGCCCTACAAAAATAGAAATTTTATGGAGGGTAAGGACTGTGTCAAACAGAACAAAAATAACAAAGTTGACTTGGTCAGAAATGAAAGAAAAATGAATAACAAAGGAATGAGCTATTCATCTATTTGTCCATCATATGAAGGTTATATGAACTGTTTTGTATTTCCTTTTATGGCACAAATTTGGTTTCATCCATTTTTTAAAAAAAAATACTTTCTGAATATATTTCATATATATTATATTGTTATAATATAAAGTACTGTCAATGTGACAAGTACATTCTAACAACAAAACATTTTGAAAAAGTAGAAATGGGAATGGCAGAAAATCCTTACAGAAAGTAGAGAAGGAAGGGGTAAAGAATCTGTGAAACATAACCCCTTTCTTACTCTTTTTTACCTTATGTCAATATTTTGTCATTACTGTCCACTGAGAATTTTTTGACTTGCTTTGAACAAAGCAATAAGGATTTTTGCACAATGAAACTATTGATATCATTTATATCATTCAGACACAATTCACAAATGTTTCATAATAAATATCAATGAGCCATAATCATGAATGGAAAAATATACCATATTGTGACTGTCTGGGCTGCATAGAAGTGAAAGTCATTATTTTTAAGCAGAAAGACAAGGTAATTAGGAACAGCCAATCAAATTTTGGTAGTGAAAGTAAGTAAATCAGATATGGCAGACAAATTCAAGGAAGGCCTAATAGGAAACAAACAGCAAGAACTCTATGTAACACCATTAAGCCAGTCTTGCCAATTGAGATTCTTCTCTATTTTCTCCAGCTGAAATCTTTATATACAATGCATAGTCATGATTATAAGGTATCAGCTCATCTGGAGGAGCTACCTGAACTTTTAAAGGGCAAATTGTCTTATTTTGCAGTTTCAGTTCTGGGCAGATAGACGTTCTGGCCAGGACTTCATCATATGATTCAGAGAGAGATGATAATAAAGCCGTATACCATAATTAAGAAGATCCAAGCAGAATCTCTTGACAAATCCTTTTTCTGCAGCTTTATGAAAAGGGGTGATGCTTGGAAGTATGCAACTATTTCAAAACTACTAAATCTCACTTAAGAAACTCCATATGAAGAATCACTCATATGCACTCATGTGCATGTGCACACAGACATGATCTCATGTGAATTCTGTTCCAACCTCCAATTAAATAATACAAACAGAAAAAACATTTAACATTAAAAGAGTAAAATGTAATATTTCCCTCAAGTTTGAATTTGACTGGTGACCGCCTAGACACAACTGGTTTTGGGGAAAGCAACAATACGAAAATAATGATCACTGCTTTTTTCCTGATTGTTTTTTTTTTCATTCTCAGTCTAGTCAACAGGCAGAGAATTCTGTAGTGCTCTTCAAGTACTAGCCAAATTTAACTCATGTTAGCAGTTTTTGAGATTAGCCAAGGTTAATGATGCCAGAATGATACAATACTATTTTGACTGGCTTCTCAAAACACACCACTATTTGGGGTGTCTGCAGGGGATGAACTACCTAAAAAAGGGGTGGATGATTACAATCACATTGTTGTGTCCATCACCTTGACATTTTAACTCCTGCCCGTATATTGCTTCAGTGCAGCACAATAGCCAACGTTAATTAAACTATGCATATGTTCTACAAATTGTTTTTCTTAGTCACATTTAATTATTTGAATCAGTCCTCCATATATGGTTGGATATAAACAAAAACATATATGCTGCAGTCCTATTCTTTTTCATAAGTGGAAGTTTTCTATAGCCTGGATCCAAAGACAGACAGCTTCTGTGATAATGTTGTTTCCATTCCTACCACCAGAATTGTTTCTTCTGTCAGCAAAACTCTTTTCCTTCACAGATGGGAGAGTTTGGAATCAGCTGATTGATGAATACTTTACTATAAAGTTGTCTATTTCAAGTGGACACTTAAGCAGTTTGTTTTTTCAACAGTTAGTAAATGCAAAACACTAATAATGAACAAACCAATAAGCAGATGTTGCTGCTGAATGTGTTTTATGGTCTTGTATTCATTTGTGTTTCAAATTTGTATTAATGCAGGTTGCTCACTGCTCTTAAGGTTGTTCCAGCTTATCTGCAGAATGCAGAAAGAGTGAAGCTCTATACTTCATTTCAACAGAATAAAGAATGGCTTCACTTCTTTGCTTTTTCCTGTTAATCTATGTATTGATAATTATGCTTTTTAAATGGTATATTTGGCTGCTTTAAAAAAAAATTTGAATATTAATTTGAATATTATATTGTTATCTTTCCCAGACTTTATATTTAAAATTTTTATGAGCTAGAGAGAATTTTAAAAAGAAAATATAACATATAAATTGTTGTGATTAACATAATTAGCTTATTATACCATAACATTCTTGTAGCCTGAGGTTAATGTGTGGGTTACATAAGCTTAATATAAATGATGGTCTTTCAAAAATTAATATGCTGCTCAAGCTGTATGAAATGATAATTCTTGAAATTTTGGAGGACTGGAATAAATAACTAAATAACTATCATTTCCATAGTTTTATACAGTTATTATGCAAATATTGTTTTGCCAATATGTATCTTTTTTTTTTTATCATTTTCAATCCTTTATTGAGTTTAGTGTAGTGTTAAAGGCATCAGGTTAGCAACTGGGTGAATGGGGGTTCTAATCCTGCCTTATGCACAAAAACCAACTGGGTGACTTGGGCCAGTCATTCTCTCTTAGCCCTAGGAAGGAAGCAATGGCAAATCACTTTTTTTAAAAAATTGCCAAAAAAACCGCAGTGAGAAGTTCAGGCAGTTGCTAGGAGTCAAAACCTGTTATGAAGATGTGATGTAATATATGAATAATGTTGAAAAAGGGAGAGGAGATGCTGCCTAAGAAATCTTCAGTCAGGAGAATTGAGGCCTCCAATGGTTTAACGTCAGAGAAAGAAACTGAGAAAGAAACTACTCTAATGGATCCAGCAGTTAAAAGTGGCAGTGAGAAACATGTACTTTCAAACTTGCAAGATTCTACTAATGCAGTGTTACTATAAAATAGTAGATAATCTTGTCACATTTCCTGTCTGGTTTACCCTGGCAAGCCAACAAATGCACATATACAAACGTTTTATTATTTTATCTTAGTTTATTATAACTTTTTAGAGTTAAAAAAAGAGGGGAATATACCATTTGATAAATCCATATAATAGAAAGCAAATTGTACTATATTGTGGTATGGTATATGACTGGATTTTGCCATATTTTCCACTTTGTCACAACCTGGGTTCTATACATCTGCCTTTAAATGTTTTATGTCATCAGGATATGAGATATCTATAACTTGCTACAAGCTTAGCAGTATTATTGTCCTGTTCCAGCTCCCATCAGCTGTAACAAATTGGATCTGAGGTACATATAACAGCTGGAAGGCGGTGTGAATAAGACCATTGAAAGAACAGGTATCATATCTTCTCAGTGCCTTAGAGATTTTTTAAAACTTAATTTATGTTTGGATTCTATTTTGTAACTGCAGATATTTTTAAATCAGGCGTATTATACAGAATTGGAGACAATAATCACAGGGCTGACTGATGAAAAATATCTAAAGACATGGCTCTATTTATCTTGCTCTTATGTGATAATGCTGTTTCCAAATTCTTACCTTCAGCCAACAATAATATCACTCCTATATCATTCTTGGGCCTTTCAATAAAATTATCTCAGAGAACAGTTTGAGTTTTATATCTCCCTGTCAGGAACTTCCAGATGACCCCAAATGCAGTGTCAGAACTGTAACAAGCAATATTTTAATGCAGAATGATCATTAGATTTTTAAAATAGCCTATAGATAAAAAGGTTCACTTCTTTAAAATGCAGCATATTCCTTAAGTTTTTATTATCTGGGTTATTCTGGATGGTTCAATGATTCTAGATTTTTGGATCATGTTTTAATAGGACTTGTTTTTGTTTTATGTTTTTTATTGCTATAATATGCCAAGAATCCTTTCAATTGCTATGTATATACAGTACATTTGTTAAATATAGGTAAAACTGTGACTTATGATCATGTAACAAAGGTTCAGAGTTACTCTGGCGCTGAAAAAATGGCTTACAATCTGTTCTATGACTGTCATACCACTCCCAGTCCTATGATTGTGATTTGGGTGTTTGAAAACTGGTTCGCATTTATGACTGGTTGCAGCATCCTGCAGTCATGTGATCACAATATATGATCTTACCAGCTGGCTTCCACCAAGCAAAATAAGTTGAGGAAGATGGATTTACTTAAACAACCATGTGATTGGAATCACTGAATGATTCACTTAAGACTAGGGTAAAAGCGGTCATAAGATTGGGTCTGGTTACATGACTCACTTAATGAGTGCATCACTTAGGGACCAAAATTCCATTTCCAATGTTGGTAGTAAGTTGAGTACTACTCATCAAGAAAAACAAGTTTTAAAAATGACCTCCTTGATCCTGTGTATCATTCTAATGCCTTATGAATAGTCAAACTAGTAAAAAAAAAAAGTAAAGGTGTCCTCACAGGTTTTACCTTGCTAGTCATGACCAACTCTAGGGGGAAGTGCTCATCTCCTTTTCTTAACGCAAAGAGCCAGTGTTTCCTGGAGATGTTTCCATTATCATGTGGCTGGCATAATATCACAGAATGCTATTACCTTCTCACATGCATACATGCAATACATATTCATCTACTTGCATTTGTTTGCTTTTGAACTGCTAGATTGGCAGGAGCTGGGACAAGTGATGGGAGCTCACTCCTTCTTGTGGCACTCAGTTCTCAAACTGCCAAACTGTAGACCTTTAATAGTCTAAGACTCAGTGTCCTAATTACTGAGCCACAGCCTCCCCTTTTACCTTTTAATCTTTACATTCATAGCATTAGCTTTTGGATCCCACTCCCTGGTAATCCATTTATTGAGCAGCCAAGTCTTAAAGAGAATCTATTAACTTTTGTTTCAAAAGGAACTTGGCATACAAAATTGTGGTTCATTCAGAGACTCTTACTCAACTTTGCGTATATTCAGGTGGGGAATGTGGAAAGGACTTATCTTGATTCATATTTCTTTCTGCTCAGTATGGTGAAATCAGAAATGGGCAGGATACAGTTGGGAGATGCAATCTTGTCCCTCATACACAGAAGTAAGCAGATCATCATTGTTTAACAACTAACCAGGGCTGATATATATTCCTGATTTGACTCAGTAAAATATTTGCTTTTCAGTCATGTTTTCTCTGGTTCTTCCTTTAGATTCTATAATTTGTATTTATTACACATCATAATGAACAGTGGACACCACAGTGCTGTGACATCTTTATTTAGTTTTCTATGAAATAGACCATTGCTTGTTCCTTTTCAAGAGGATACATGAGGCAGTAAGGGAAAATAAGTGATATAAGAAAGCAGAAGGTGAATTGCTTACTCTCAAGGTAGAAATAAAAATAAAATAAATAAATGAAACTTCCAAAAATGCTTTTCAGTGCATGATCCAATTTCTATTGCAAGAAGTAAGCATGCACACTTCAGTGAGAATTAGCAAAAATAATAATTTGAATCTAGAATTTATCTTGAAAATTGAAATGTAACATCAAACTTTATTCCAGGTCAAATAAACAAGCACTGTATAATTGTTATTTATTTGACCTGCAATATAATTTAACAAGGAAATAGGGCAACATAGTAACATGAATGTGCTGCTTCTTCAGACTTTGCAACTAGGTGTGCAATGTCAATAGAAAATGAAAATAGAAAACACTAATAAATGGCAATAAGATCAGTAGATCTTATAATACTTCATTTGTTGTCTTTGAAATGTCCAGATTGTAGAAAAAGATAGCAAAGATTGATTGCACTATTCCAGTTATGGGTCTATTTGACATTTTTATAACAGCCCATTTGGATCTCAGGGTGAGAAGCTGGGGACATCAGCAATCTAAATTCTAATATACCTTAAAATGCTTCATAACTAGATTCAGATCTCAGCAAAAATTTCCAATTGATATTTTTTCTGCAGACATGAGTGCCTTTGATTCTAGCTTGTGATGCTCAAATGCTTAGTGCAATTGCATGTAGCACAATAATGTTTGTGTCATCATTTTTTACCATTCTGTTGCCACCATCTGCTATCAAAAATCATCAAGACATCCAACATGTCACACATGAGTAATCAGGGATTGACCATACATCATTCTCAAAAATTAGAGTATGTCAGGGGGAAAAGCACTCTATTCACCAAAAACTGAGATGGTATTCCAGTTTAATGTTTTTTTAAATGGACAATTGCTACTTTATAGCTGCACCAGAAGCAAATAATAGAACCTTTTGAAGACATCCACAAATTCAAACATTTCATCAAAATGACAAAATGAGCAATGTGATGCAAAATTCCACTTCTTTTGTATGTGTTCATGATGTTATGATGAATGCACAAAAAGTGCTAAATTTGTGTTGGGTTAGCATGACACACCTTTTGGCATTTGTCACCACCTCCCACTGCAGAAACCTCTGCTATCACTTCTCATGAGCAACAGCCTAACTGTGAAATTGTGAGTTATAACCATGCTAGATTCTTATAATTAAGTAATTTCTGTTCCTGTTTTAAGAGTGCCTTTAAGCTTCCGTCTGCCATAAAGGCATAGTCCTCAACTGAACATTTATACATGTAAAATATTCATAATAAAGTGCAGTCTTGTAAGCCTATGATTAATGTTGCTGAAGCTTTGCTGTACAACCTTATCATAATCTTTCAAGATTTGGACAGAAGTTTGTGTTTTGTTCAAATTATACCTTTGTTTTGAAACTTGCCAACAGCATATTTTAGGGTAAAGTCCTTTGAAAACTTGCAGCAAGATGTACAATTAATCAGTTATGAATCCAAATGCCAACCAGCTTCCAAATACAAATCTAATCAAAATGTGAATAAAGAATCTACTATTAGCTTATGGGCAAGAGTTCTTTTTGATCCTTTGCCTCAGGCAGTAAATTGTCTTGAGTTGGTTGGGCATGGAAGATTTTCTCCTCCTCCTCCAGGAATCCAGAAATGCATTCAAGTAAATTTGAAGGAAAAATAGATTTACCCAACATATGAGTATGTAGGTCAGCAGTCCCCAATAAGCTGAGATTTTAACAGGGCATTTTTTAGCTTAGGGACTGAGTGAACATTGTACCACCACAATCCCACTAATAACTTAAGGAGAAAAATAACAGAGATGAGATCTTAATTAAAGTCATTCATGCCTTTTAAATAGCATGTTTTAATGAGCACTTTAAAAGAAGAATATACAAAGCTTGATTACACTTTGTGGAATGAGAATTAGGTACTTGCACAAAGTTTGGTGTTTCCTATTTTTGGGGGGAACTTATTTTCTCCGGATAGTAATTCAGACCATTCAGCACAAAGCTGGTATAATTTTGTTCCATAGCAAGTAGTTGAGTTCAACAATACCAGTTTCAAAAATATGGATGTTTCTGTGTTGATTTTCTTATTTGTGATTTATATTTGAATATTTGTTCATTCATCCATGCATTCATTTGAACTCTGTATTACTCTATTTCTCTCTCTGTATATACACCTTTCAGTGGCTTACAAATATATAGTAAAAGCACCCATAAAGGCATTGTTAAAAATAGCAGATACATAGTCACACATGTAACATGTACAACTATGTAAATTGATTAAATAAATAAATATCAAAAAAATCAAAGTAGATTTAAAACCTATACATTAAATATTGTGTGGTTTGAGCCCCTCCTGAACTGAAAGAAGCAATTTGTTTCAGTTTCAGGAGTAGCTTCTTCCATAATACCCTGCAAATTCCATATTCCCTATTTTTATATAACACTAGTCTAATCTTACCCCATTATCAATATTTTAAGAGTTTTATGACAAATCTTTGAATTCCTGAAAATAATGTGTTCCTGCCTGCAGCACTGCATAACAGTGATGTATACACTTGGTTCAGATCAATCTTGCTGAGGCATTAGTGAGTTCTTGAGATATGTCTGCATCTTGAAGGGCAGAACAGCATTAATATTTTTTCTCCCATCAATAAATATAATATATATTGTCAGACAGTTGATAATATATATATTAGTGTTGAACTGAGGTATGAAAGAACTTTAAGGGGAAAAGGCCCATTGAGAAGGCCATTGGTCATGAGACTGCACAATCTAGATATAGAAATAAGTTGAGATAGAGATGGGGGGGGAGGGAGTGAGTGAGGGGGGAGGGAGAGAGAGAGAGAGGGAGAGGGAATATGAAGACATTTGTGTTTGGTCGATGAGACAGAAAAACTTGGATAGGCTTTCAAGATTTATGTTGGTTTTTTAGGAAGGTCAGGTCAAGAAACAAATACCACAATAATTTCATGAACGTTTCTTTATTGTTTTTGGGTATATTAACAGAATTGTGAAAATTTGCCAGAGTTGCTGTCTGCCCCTTTTCATAGCTAACAGAATCAAGGCAAGGCTATATTTTGAGTTTCTCATGCTTTCTTCTATCTTTGGACTGTGTGGTCTTTTTTCCCCTAAATCCTTCCTGAATGTCTTGTTACTTCTTTTCTTTCTCCCTCAATTTCTGTCTAATACCTTCCCAAGGTTATCTCTAAAGTTGTTTACAGTCAGACAAGAGACAATCAGAGTAAGAAAAGTTTATCCCTATGTTGCCAAGCCATTATTTCAATATGGCAAGGATATTTTGTGAGCATATACCTTGGAAATGAATTAAAAAGAACACATCAAACCACACTGAGTAGGCTGTGTTATGAATTCTTAAAAAGAAACAGCCCCTTTCTGTTACCACTTCCTCATATTAGTGCTACTAGATATGGGCTGCAAAAAAATTGATAACTATTTGATACAATCAAAGATTTGGAGCTTTCTGTGTCTATTTATAGCCAATTTAATTTAGAATATGACAATGAACATAATCCTAACATCTTGGTGCTGCCAGATATAGGAAACAAGGAACATCTGGTTTGTAATGTTTAATGCTGGAGCTCCATGGAACTAGTAGGATAGCTGTTTTCTAATTTGCAGGGTAGCATTCATTTGTTTTGAATTTTACTGTATATTTTTCTTTTTTTTTTAAGTGCAAAGAAACAGGGGACCTATTTTGAATTACATGCCACCACACCTTCCTTAGAAATCATATTTAGAGAGACAGAGCAAAGATGTGAACATCATACTAACCTATTCTAAATTTAGGATAGCTATAAAATCATGTCCGTATCTATTGGCTGCAGAAGAGAGTTTATGATTCATTCTGAAACAGTGTATTGACCTTCCCTATAGAGGTGTAATGAGGAATCATATAAACCTCATAGAAAGTGATCAGCAGGGGTCTGAGTTCGTAAGCATTTACAAGGAAACAAAATTGTGTCTCTTGGTTTCTGTGTTTTGGAAGGAGGATAGTTCAGAATAATTGCATTGCAGTGAATAGAGTGTTGGTATTGCAAGGAGAAGAAAGCTAAGTGTTACAAATGGAGAATTTGCACTACTGTATAGAATTTTTACCAATTTCTTAGTAGGGTGATTTTGTTTAAATGAAGTATAAGTAGTCCTCACTTAATGATGGTAAATGGAACAGGAATTTCTGTCACTAAGTGATGTGGTCATGGGATATGATGTCATGTGACCATGTTGCTTAGCAACTGTTCTGGAAGTCCCTGATTACTTTAATTAAGTGAATCTTTAAGCGAGAACCTCACACAATTGTAACTATGACTTTCTGCGGGCTTCCCCTTCCCCTTTGCTTGTGGGAAGCTGGCAGGGAAGGTCACAAATGGTGATCACATTACTCAAGATGCTGCAACATTGGAAATGTGGTCTGTTTGCTGAATGCCCAAATTGACAGCAGAAGCACAGTGATGGCTTCACGAATTTCTTATAACTGCCACTCATTCAGTGCTGTTGTAAGTTTAGAAGGTTACTGAATGAGTTAACTAAGGACCATTTTTACAGTTGTAAGAGCTGAATGGATTATCATTGCAACCATTGCTTGGAGGAAGATTTAAATAATTGTTCTAGAAAGGAGAAAAGAATAAAAAGATTTCTGTGAGTGGTGAGTTGCTGCAGGGATAATAAGCTTTATGGATGTAGTCATTAACATGTAAAATCTTTTTTCCCCAAACATAGAAAGAGTAAAAATTTGATCGAGGTTGGCTGTTTGATGCAATTATTCTGAAGCATAAACAGTGAGGTATAAATATAAGTATGCTTTTAAAACACACTCCTTTAATTTAAGCACTATACCTGCACATTTATTTATCCAGTATTTAAACTTTGTTTGCTGTAAATTTCATACCTCTTTTAATAAGAGAAAGGTTTTCTTTACTTCCTTTTTTACCACTTTGGCTGTCAAGGGAGACAAGTGACCATACCATATCTTTAATGGGTATAGTTTATTTTCATGTCTGAAACTGAGAAGAAAATTAAATGTTACAAAAATATTTGAAAAATTAAGCCAAAGGATTACCTGCCCCAATGATCAATGCAGAATTCCATTTCCTGAGTTGAATGGCATTTTTGAGACATATTGTCAGGCCTGCCTCTGTTCAAAACTCAGGAAAGAAAACCCCCAACTCCATTTATTTATAGAAGAGATACTTTTACTAAGTTTGAAATGATAGCAGCGAAAGCAAGGCAAGATCTGATTCATGTGCAGATTGAAAGTCACCCCAAATCCGCTCCCCCCCAGGGTCCAGCACTGAGAGTCCAATCAACATCCAGTATGATGTTGTGAAAAAGCCTGCCTTCAGGTATTGCTCCCATCTGGAGTCTCAGGTCGGTTGGCCTTGATAGAGTGTAAACAGCTCCCTTCAACAGTGCCATAATTCATGAGTGCAAACCTCCCTTTCAGTTCTCATGGAAACACACCAGTTCACTTCCCCATTCCAAATATCTGAGGCCCCTCTCCCTGTTACTATGGCAGCTGATAGGAAGCATGCTGAAGAAACCCATGCTGGAGATCTGGCTGACACATAGTTTCAATGCGGAAAGGGACAACTTAGTGTGACCAACTTGCTGTGGCCAATTCACCACTCAGCCAACTTGCCACAGCCAACTCACTGCGGGATTGCAGGACAATTCAACAATTCAATTTAAGTATCTACAATAATTTTAAAAATATTTTAATTTTTGCCATTCTGTCCCTCCTTTTACATTCTTTATTTAATGATTCTATGCCACCATTTCTTTGATATTAGTGTGATTCTTGTCCTGCAGCAAGTTGTCCCATGGCGAGTTGGCCCTGCCAAGTTGTCCACAATGAGTTGGCTATGCCAAATTGGCTGTGCCCAGTTGTCCTAGACCACTTTCAGTGACTCCCATATACACTCTAAATAAAGATGAAGGTTTCTCCTGTCCAGTCATGTCTGACTCTGAGGGAGCCAGAATTGACTGAAGACACTTCTCTGGTGGCCACTATGACTATACACCTAGGTGCATGGAACATTGTTATCTTCCCATAAAAACAGTACCTATTTATCTACATACATTTGCATGCTTTCAAACTGCTAGGTGGACAAGACTGGGGGCAAGTAACCCAAGCTGACACTGTTGTGCGGTGCTTGGGTTTCAAACCTGGGCTGTCAGCTTCCCAGCTGACAAGCTCAGTGTTTTTAAACACTAAGCCTTCAACATTTAAAAACTTTCATTAAGTACCTAACATTGCTGTAGTATTTTTTATAAACAGGATCCTAGGTCTTTTTATTCTTTTCCAGAGGTACATTAATAGTATAGATTTAGGTATAGATGAAGGACAGCATAATTATTCACTTTCTTGCTGTTCATTTCATTTCATTTCATTTCATTTCTGAATATAGTAATTAAGAACTATACAGTTAAGATGTTTAGTCATTATCCAGTCAAGATTTTTTTTTAAAGTAAATAATTCCTTCATCTGCTGTAAATCCTTGAAAAAATATTTTGCATGTCCCATTCAACTGTCACCATCCTTCATATCTCCAATTAGATCCGCTTATCCCATAAGATCCAGTAAGCTAAGGCAAGTTTCAGATCCCTTCTATGAAACAATGCCATCTGGTGAGACCAGAGATGTGCCTTTGTTGTTGCAGTGCCTACCTAAAGGAACAGCATTTTCCCCAAGGTTCCTATGGCCATGGCTGTGTTGACCTTACTTAAGGCCTCCAAAATTTGGATTTCCTCCAGTTGCCCCACTTAAGCTAGAGTATGGCATAAACCCATCCTGAACTGAAAGGTCTTGAATATGCTGTAGTTGGTCTCATTTATTCTATTCCAGCATGAAATATGCTGCAGTTGGCATTGTTTATTCCATTTTGGATGTTTGTTGGGTTTTATTTTGAGGTTCTTTTTATTTATTTTTTTATAGTTCTAACCATGTGAAAGCCATTTAAAGACACTTTTGCAATATAAATCATATAAAATCAAAGCACTCAATCAATAAAATCTACAATTTGTTCCCAACTATAGTAAATGTCCAAAAATGCCTACATTTTAGAAACAGTTATTTGAGTAAATGCTTTTAGTCATTATTGAAAACATGTGCTAAGATTTTGAAATGGAAAAATGTCATTTTTCTCCCTATATATATTCATGAAACTGAGGTTTTGTTTGTCATCAGCACAAATTAACATGGTAATATCAGTATTAATGCATAGTATTTGATTTTGCAAAAAAAAAAAAGGAGTATTCATTTTTATGTATTTTTCACAGTGTTTGGTGCACTTTAACCACAGAGAATTAATGAGAACTTAAAGTTCTGCTGAGAATACCTTCTTAAACCTTAGCCTTCCAACACAGGGGAGGGTGGCAAAATTATACTTCTATTCATATTCGGCTTATCTTTTCAACATTTAATAACCATCAGTCTTTGCCAAAATTAATCTGAACCCCAGTCAAACCACTGCTGAGCTTGCAGTTGATTTTAATTTTAATTTTCTATTTATAGAGAAATATATTCTACAGTTTGGCTTACATAAACAAACATAAATTAAACAAAGGAAGTAATTCTGTATTTGTCAGCATAGAACCAGTTCAGCCATTTCGGAAGGATGCATTGCGAATTCTCCCATTATGAGTATTCACATGGGAACCATACATCCACAGTTACCATAATATATGATATATTAGGTTCATTGAAAACATCAGCTGGTATTACTATAAGAAGAGAGATACCCGTATAACGTTTATGGAAATAAGTAAACCACAGACAAAGCAAAATAGGTGAAATGGTCAGCAGATCGTGAGAGAACGGTTCCTGGGCTCCTATTTACAAAAACAGCTATAGAATGCAAAGGATTTATGACTGACTGTGAGGGAGATTAGATTCTTTTATTAGCTGGGAGCTATCACCAGACCAAATAGACAATTCTTTGATATACAGTATCTTAAGACTATTCCAAGCTTCAGTGGAACAATCACACATATACATTAACATTTGTTTATTTAATAACCTACTGTCAGATCCCCAAATGTGTATCTGCCATTCTTCCAGGGGAGGAAGAGGGGGAATGGTTTTCTGTAACTTTCCACTGCCTGGCATGTAGGGGAAAGGACACTATAAATCCTATTAGCATAACTTTCACTTTCCTACACTTTCATTTCTCCATCTTGTTACATTCCTGATTGAGGCCCTCTAAGGATCCTTATCTCTTCTTCAAAACGACCATTACCAAAGCACGTTTGTACCAGTGGCCATCACAAGACTGGGGTGGGGTTTTGGATATCTTAAAAGTTACTCTCTTCTTTGTTAAACTTTAGAACTTGCTTTCACTTTGCCTCCTATCACTTCTGCTCAATAAAAAGTATCCTGTTTGAAATTCCAAGTTTCAAGAGATCTACTTTCTTGAGTTAGAAGGAGAGGGGGGCCTGAAACCTACTTTTTTACTTATGTAAGCATTCATCACACATACCACACAGAACCTTATTTATATCTGCATCTTGTTTTTATATTTAATAAATCCAGTCTTCCTTACATAAAGTGAAATTTATCCACTCATTAACCTTTACTTATGAAAATAAACCTAGTTATCAGAGCAAATATTTCAGATTTACCCTCCACATTAAAATGGCTTAGGTGCTCAGTGCCAGCCTCTACCTGTACCTTAACTTATTTTAGATTTTCTGTAAATCTTGTTTCCTAGTTTCATTGTCTTATTACATGTTGCCCTGTTGCACTTAAAGCTTACACATTCTCTCGGGAGACTTCTTTTCAAATAGTTGGTTTGGGTAGGGAGAAGGCAAATTAAAGGACATACAATAGCTGTCAGTGTCTCCCATTCTTTGCCTAGGACTAAATCAAGATGCTAAACAATTAAACTTCTCATAGATTGGGACTAAAAAACCCAGTAACAGATAACACTGCTAAAGCATCTATAAAAAAGGGTATTGTAAGACTGATGATCACTGTGGGAGTGATTCTTCCCTTTTCAACATTTCCCACTTCTGTGATGCCGAGATTTGAATGGCTGCATGTTCTTTTCTGTTTAACGTGATCAATTGGACTGTATCATGGAGACATTATTTCTTTGCTTTGTTTTAAGCCCATTATACATAATTTGATTTGGATTATTTTAAAAGAGAAGAAATACCTGATTTAATTATTACTTGTAAACAGGAGATAAAGAAAGTCTTATCTTCTCTGGGGCATGAGGATGCTGCAAGTCCTTGCTCCAAAGAAAAAGTATCACTGCAGTGAAATCTCAAGGAGAAGCTGTCTTGCAGCTTAATTTCTTGATATTTAGCTGGAAAAGCCTGCTATGTCTTCTGCTACAATGTATAACCTTAGGGGGTCTAATCATGGTAAATTACATTCTGAAATGTAATTGAATAATGGCAAAATATGTACAGAAATTTGTTCTTGTGCATGAAGGCAAATATGCACGTCCCAGGATAATGATGCGAGATCAAATTGGGTCAGTCATCGGGACCAGAGATTTACTCTTCCAAGCTTTCAGACTTATGCTGGAACCCATCTTCAGGGAATTTCTCTCTATTGGAATACATCCTTTGGGCTGTTCCATGAGTCGTGTTTATGTGGTGCCTTCCTATTGGCTGATTGGTGTGTTAATGGCTGTCATTTCCTTGTGCTGCCAAGCGCTCAGCTTCTAAGTATTTGATAAGCTGGTGGTAATTCAGCACTCCTGTTAACTGACAAGGGGCCAACTACTTTGGATCGTAACTCAAAATCTCTACATGGTGGAATGGATGCAGGGATAATTTCCATAAATTCATCAAGACTTGGATAATCTAAAACCAGTAATTGCATTTGTGGCAAGTGTTCTTCTAAGTGCAATGGGTGGGTGGGTGGGAAGTTACAGGTGTGACATGGTGCTACAGAGAAGGACACAAATATGCCATAAAAGAAGAGTCCCCAATTAAAAATATAGAAGACAAGAATGAAACCTGAGAAAATACATAAATATATTTGAAACTGTTAAGTTTTCTTCAATTTACTTACTTTTCCTTTTCTCATTGAAATTCCAATACAATAATGGGCTGTAGGAAGCTGTTAAATTCCATTCATTTCTACTTGAGCAACTTCTTCCTTGTTTCCTTCTGAAGTTCTGACCTAGTTTTAGAAGAAGGCAGCTATCTATCCTGCCCCTTTCCAGGATAAGCAGGAGATCTGTGTCTATTTCCCCAAAATCAAGTCAGATCTGTGGAAAAGTGAATTCAGTTTTGGATACTATCCATCTGTCTGGAAATATTAGCTGGCTGAGAGGCTATTGCATAATAATTGTGTACTTCTCTGTGCTGAGTATGAATAAAATCTGTTCCATAACTACACTAGCAGCAGGTTGCTTCTGCGCCCTATTGAGTTAATTTTTCCAGGTGTTTCAATTGTAAGCACCACTATTACAGGTAGTCCTCAAAGAAGAACGGGATTACCTAGAGCATCTGGAGCCTGGGGGGAGGCCATATTCACACTTCTGCATGCTCCAGGAAAGCCTCTGGACCCCATCGAGGGTGAAAATCGGGCCTCCCAGAAGTTCAGGGAGGCTGGAAATGGGTCGTTTCCAGTGTCCCTAGAGCGTCTGGAGCCCGGGGAGAGGCCATATTCACACTCCTGGAGGCTCCAGGAAAGCCTCTGGACACCGGAGAAGGTGAAAATTGGGCCTCCCGGAAGTTCGGGGAGGCTGGAAATGGGTTGTTTCCAGCGTACCTAGAGTGTCCGGAGCCCAGGGGGAGGCCATATTCACACTCCCGGAGGCTCCAGGAAAGCCTCTGGACCTCACGGAAGGCAAAAATGCCCCCCTCACCATGGTGCAGAAGGCCGGCACCCAACACCCACCCAGCAACCGAGCAGCAAACCCGTGGCTGAGGTTTTTGAAGCCCACCCCTGCCTAGTCTTAATATTAGTTATAATTGCTGAAATGTTTAGTCCTACATCATACATTTATTCGTTCATATTATATAGCTTTTAGGCAAGTTCAGGCATGTTTGACTAGAACAGCTTACAGGCTTCGCTTATATTATGACCATATGTCCTGCTTCTCTGCAACAAGAAAGCTTTATTAAGTTTCTCCTTAGGAAGCCAGCACTCTTCCTATTTCCCTTTAAGTTTCTTGTCTTACAGCATTTCTTGCAGAAAATAAAGTCAGCTGCCTGATTTTGTTTCAGATCCAGTTCTAGCCCTGATTTCATTTTTCTTGTCTGGTGAATCTAAGAAAAAATAGATATAATTATCACTAATTTTCTACAACTTAGTGATTTTTCTACAACTTTTTCTTGGTCTATTCAAATCCAACCATAGCTGTCAACTGACTTTCTCATGTCTCAACAAGAATGGTAAAGGAAAATTCATGAATCCCAAATCTATAGAATCCAAGTTTAACCTTGTTCTGTTTTGCTAATGAACTAATTCTTCAAATAGGAAGAAGTTACTTCTGAAAAGTACTTCTGAAATCTAGATATTATTTCAGATGCCAATAGAACACATTAATTCCATTTGTTTAAAATAGTGACACTCATTAATTATTGTTTAAACACTAACATAATATTCTGTCAATATATGTGGCTCTTTGTATTTAATACATGGTATTCTTGAGACCATGGCTGCTAGCATTTAGCATCACCTCCATACAAATATACAGTATACACATAATCAAGCCCACTTGTAATACTATCACAATTAATCTTTATTCATAAATATATTAACAATCACGATTACCTGGCTGCTCATATGACATTCAGAATAACCAACTTCATATCTGTGTAAAACATTATTTAATTTAAGCCTGTTCACATTTCATATGCATTATCTAAAGCAACAAATTTAAAATTTCTTTCTTGCATCAATACACTTCTTGCTAGAGAGCAAAAATCTGTTCTGCACATCTCTTGTTGAGCATAGAGGCATATTGTACATCCCAAATATTGTTTAATGACATTTTTAATAACATTTCAGAATTCTATTACTTTCCAGGCACAATTAACACCTCCTCCCCTCACTTCCACCTTGCTATCCTTTTGTTTCTTATACTGGAACAATAACAACATTCTTCTAAGTGTCAGGCACTTATATAATCTTCATGCTCATGTTAAATAAGTTGCATAGTCACTAGAAAAACAAGCCACGTGCTATTGCAGTATACACACCTGGAACCTTTCCATTTTTAAAAGCATTTTTATAGCTTTCATGATGTCCTTTTATCTTTAAAAAAAACACTTGGCCATGAACATTTATAGCATTTGTTTCAATTCCTTCTTTGACATCTCAATGTCATTCCCATGGAGCTCTCTAAAAATATTCATTCCAGCTTTCTTTTATTTCAGTTTCATCTCAAATAATTTCATCAATTTTATTTTTAATTTCATCACTTTGTTGGAGGCTCAATTTCATCCATTTTCAAAACAACTGTTAATCAAAATGACTCTTCATTTCCTCTGCCCATTTTAAACTTAACTCATCCTTTCTCTGTCTCATTACATTATTTGCTATGAATTATTTTTCCTTTCTCTTATTTCACAGACAGATGAAATAAATAGTTTTCTTTAATTCATTACATTTGTGAATTTATATTCCCAGTCGTTTAATGCTGTTATTCTAATGTACATAAAGTCTTCTAAGGACTTTGGTCATTACCAGCTGAAGTCATGAATATTGATCTCCGCCACCTATCATAGCTTTGGCCAATCAAAATTTTTATGCAATTATTTTTAGTAAGATGTGTGTTGATACAGTTACTAACATTAATTGAACCTGTTTCATTTACAGCATCCCTGCTAATGGTAAGGACAGTTTTGATATATTTTGCTAGCATGCAACAAGATGACCAAAGCTCACTTTTGTCTCAAGCATGTACATATTATTCTATGCAGGCTAGGATCTCTGATCTAGAGCCTACCTTGCAATCAAACACAATATTGTGCTAATTCCATTATCTATGACCTGTGTGAAGTGCATCGAGACATTGAGGATGCATGTCTCATTTATATTTTATTATTGTATGGAAATATAAACTCAATATGCACATTTTTTTATTAAATAGTGAAACCAAAAAAGTGAATTTATCTGTTTCTTTCTTAGATATGAAATACATTTTACATACCTTCTGTCAGCAATGTGAATCATGCAGATTTAATTAGAAAATGTAAAATACTATATAATACTCCTTCCTTTATGACTGCAGTCTCATCCCTGTTGTAGTCATTGCATATTTTTTAAAAATTACAGATTGTTGCATAATACATCTTAGAATATTTGCCAAAGTGCTCCATAACCTCAGTAGTTATCTGAAATTTACTGGTGATACTTAATGCTCTATTGATTACTAATAGAGTAAAAATACATTTTTCATTTCAGTGATTCCTGCAATTTTGAATCCTTTTACCTTTAAGTGGAAAATGATTCATCATTTTGTACATGAATAAGGCATGAATATTTTTTCCAGGGGAATAATTGAATGAATAAACCTAGGAAAAAATAACATACTTAGAGAGGATCTTGTAGACAATAACATCTGAGATTTTATCCCTGGTTAATCCAAATGAGTATACTGCTTGAGATAAATAGCATTCTGTGTACAAAACTTCTGTCTCCCATTGTACCTAAGAGAGCAGACTGCCTTAGGAGGTGTAAGTCTTACTGGGTATACAGCACTATCCTATACATTGTTTTTGTGTATTACCTCAATTTAAACAGCAAAACAGTGTAGTTCACCCTTAGTAAAGGAGGCTATGACAGGTGTCCATGGAGCTGTCGAGAAACTAATTGTTACATGGTACTTCCTTGCCACTCTTCTGCCCTCTTACCTTTCTTTGTCTTGAATTTAGATAGCAAAGGCTGCTTAAAATAAGAGAACTATATCCAGTCAGCTTTCTAATATTTCTTTCCAAAGGAAGTAGGAATGGGAATAAGCTTTCTAGGGAGATTGGACAACAATATGAGTTACAGCTGGGAAGAAAAAGGTAAAGAGGTTAACAGAATAACAAAGTTGGAAGGGACCTTGGAGGTCTCCTAGTCCACCCCTTGCTCAAGCAGGAGACTCTAGTCTATACTATTTCAGACAAATGTCTGTCCAATCCCTTTTTAAAAGCCTCCAGTGATGGAGCACCCACAACTTCAGAAGGTAAGCCATTCCACTGATTAATTGTTCTCACTGTCAGGAAATTTCTCCTTTGTTCTAGATTGGATTTTTCTTTAATGATCTTCCATTCATTACTTCTTGTCCTGCCTTGAGCTGCTTTGGAGAATACTATAGAATTCCATTTCTGTAAATTAGAACTTTATTTGAAACCTACATTTATGCCTTCATTATATTCATAACCCTCTTCCACTCAAATGTAGCAAGTACATTCTGATGTCACGAACAAAATTCTGGAGGGAGTGAAGTACCCTCCTATTTATTTACTTCAGCTCCCTCACATAGATTTCATATTATTTCCAGTGACCACTTCAAGCTTAACAAGCAATTTTTGCAGAGATGAAATGACCACAAGAAATTTATAAAAACCATTTGCATAATTGATATTTTTTTTTAAATCTTACTACTAGCAGTACTCCAGCATATTACATTAGGAATACTTGAGACAGAGTGTGATAGTGCTCCAGCTCTAAGAAGCTAACATTTAGCAAGATTCCCAATAATTATCTTATGATGGCTAGATAGAATGACTTGCAGATGGGCACAAAGGCCAACTTATGCTCAATGTACCAACATCATGGGAAGTGGCATCTTATTGTTGAGCAGGCTTCCCTTTGCCCTGTTTATGCACTCATATCTTGAATTGTAGGTGACATCTGAAATGAGTTTCCTTTTTTGATAGGATTCGGTTTAAAATTCAATGCAGCATTTATTTAATATGTTGTAATGTACTATACAAATGCCTTTAAAAAGTTAATATTAATCATTGTTAGCAAATGACGATGCTTATTGACAGGAGCCTGAAGATAGATTGCCACCTAATGGATAGTTTAGGCAGTGCAGCTTTAAATAAGTCGAGAACATTTCAATACATGGAAGCTGCTTTTTTATCTCATAATGTACCCTAATATATAATATTAATATAATAATATATCATACATCATTCATAACATAATCTTTGATAGCTCCTTAATCTGGATCGCAAATATTTGATTTCTACTGGGTCTTCAAATAATATTTTATGTTATTCCCAACACTTCATAGCTTTTTAATTAAATATTATGTCTATGGAAAGGAGATGAAATATTTAAAATAAACACTTCCTACTTATAGATGATTTAGTGATGCTTGTTGCTTTAGATCAGGGCTGTCAAACTCCCGGCTTGTGGGCCAGATGCGTCATGTGCTGACCATGCCCATGCCTGGTTTAGCGAAGGGGGGAAAAGTCCTGATATGTCACGTGACACCACCATGACGATGTGAGTATGACAACCCTGCTTCAGATTAGAAAATCCCTTTTACTGTATTGTAGTGATTAAACTAGATAATAAAGTACAAAAGTTTAGCATTTAAAATACAATGGGTCTTGAGCATCTGCCTTATTCATTATATGTATTTATTCATAAAGAATCATAGTTATAACCAACTCCTCAGATGCATGTATACTCATTCAAGTATTTTTCGGCTTCATTGAATTGGGCCATTTTCTTGTACCATTTTTAAAAACCTAAAATGGTTTATTTCACTGAAACAATGATGAATTTTAAGGCTGAATGGCTACAGATTAGTTTTCTTTTGTCCTGATGCTGAAAGCCTACATCAATATAATCCATTCCACTTTTTGGAGTGGAGATGAGACATTAATGTAGCAGCCATTTCTTACTTTACGTAAATGTATATAATGGTATTCTTTGAAAAATAAGGAATCAGATAAAAGAGACATTATTTATAATGGATCTTCAAGCATTTTGACATTCTAGACAATGGATTAAAGTCCTTTATCATATGTTGACTCCTTGGACTTGGAAGGCATTTTTAATTATCTAGCTTCTTATGTTGTGTACTTGATGTGTTTATACATATATATCTGCTACTGTTTTCTTTGCTTCTTTTCTAAGATGCCTTTAACATGTAGAAGCAACATTGCATTTACATTGTACAAATGGCAATGTACACATTCATCAGAAACAAAGCAGTCACTTTTTAAAAATTCATATACATGCTCAAATACTATATGTGCATAGTGTGTTCACTTCAGCAAATAGTGGAATTGAAGATGAATTATGTGAATCATTAAAATTGGTCTATTCAAGCAAAGATAAGACATATCACTGTTCTGATTTAGTACAGTAAATTTGTACATTATATGGTTGGTGGGTACACACATACAATTTATCTCAGAGCTAGGCAATCTGATGTCTTCTAGATATTTGAACTTTAACTCCCATTAATTCCAACCAGCAGCTTTCTTATTACTATGCAAAACATGTGGTTGATATTTTTTTAAAAAATGTTTAGTAGCACTCAAATCGTACCAGTTCTGCATTTGACAAGAGGCACAAGTCACTTGTTTTAAAGATACCTTTACTATATTTCCAGGTCTTCTTTTTAATAGCTGAGGAGTCAATGCAAGAAACAATTTATCACACAAGAACTGCTTGCAAATTTGAGTTGTCATGCCGATGATAATGTTTCCTTGCTCATATAATCTTGGTGAAAGGCAAATAGAATAGAATTGAATGCTTGGGTGAGAATCTTATATTCTATTTGTGTTAAATTAAACAAAAGAACCTGATTGGTTGGGTTGCTATCATAAGTCCAAGTAATCAGTATGAACAACAGTCAAGCTGTTTGAGATAAGTTGTACATTATACAGAATGCATTATAGAGAACACCCTTGAAACATGATCTACTAATACCTACTAATATCTAACTATCCAGAGTGCAACATTCTTTCATTTAAAGTGTATATTTTCTGAACTAGACCATCACTAACATCTGGTATATATGCCAGATAACTTTAAGACCTATTAAGATCTGGCTATAAAATCTGCTTTTCTTTGCAAAGAGCTTTTGAGATTATCAAGATTATTATCTTGTCAAATTTAAATTTAAACTTTAGCTCAGGAAAGGAATACATTAAGACCCCTTCTCTGAAAGTTGTGACAAATTGCTACATTACCATGACACCTCCATCTCAACAAAGCACAAATGGTATGCATGACAGAAAATCTTCCCTTGCTAGTTCTTCTTGATCCCATTTGCAATAAAATAATAATCTGCTCAGCTGGAAAACCTTGATTTGACCTTTTCCTCATGAGAGAAATGTAAGATATGCCCGACTGTATTGTAACAGCATTAGTTGTGTAAGATTAGGAATGTTAGAAGAAACTGTGAATGCCTTGAGGGCAAACATCATAAAAGGAAAAGGGATGACTTATTACTTAGTAAATGCCAGGTGCATCTTTGGCTGCCATCTAGCTTTTTAATAAACCATGAGACAATAAACCATTTATTGTCAAACTAAACTACCTAAACCACTATAGTTGAAAAGTGGGTCTTTTCCAAAATAAAATTCCTAGGATGCCTGCCATTCTGTAGCATCAACAAATGACTGGCCTAAAGAAAAAAACAACAGTCACCTGTTTCAAGAAGGCAAACAATATGGGATGTGCTAGTACAGTCCTCTAGCAATATCAGAAATGGGAACAGCTGGAGATTGCTTGCAGACTTGTAGGATTTTTTTTAAAGGGTAAAAGCTTAGCCTCTTTTCTTAAGCACAAAGTTTGATGAATCTTATGTTAGAAGGAGCCAAGATAAACAGAATACTCAGCAACTTCTGAAACCATATTTTCTCTTTATCAAATTGCATCTTTTTAAAGAACTCATTTGACCCTAACTTTTTTTCCTTATTAAATGTAGTATAGAAGGAACTGTGGGGGCACTGTGAAAGAAAAAATGAGACAGCATAATGCATATGCATCATTTCCTTAGTTCTACACTAAAATTTTGCACTTTTTCTTCCATCTTCTTTCTTTCTTTATAGATGATTTATTACTAAATTACAGTGGTCTTTTAGTCTAAGATGTTCTTTAATTTTCTTTTACGTTTAAAATATCCTTGGTTAACTAGCTGTTTGGAAAATACAGATTAGAATATTGCTGCCATTTTTGTTTGGTAAGATGATTAGTAGAATGACCTTGTCAGTATATTTCAGCAATTAATGTATGAGAAATTAACAAGCATAATTAATAATGATAGATAAGCTTCTGAGGACCAGTTTGGGAGTTAAGGTATCAGAACATGAGTTCTACTTCTGCTTTAGCTATGAAATCTGGTAGACAAAATGGAACAGTCATTCAGCCCTAGGAAGAAAGCATTGGCAAAGTACTTTTGAAAATCTGGCAAAAAAAAAGAAAGAAGAGAGTATGGTCAGTCACCAGGTCATATGACTGACTATACACATATATACAGAGAAAGCACTCTAAATTACTTTTGGATAATGAACTTCAGCACAGACCAAAGTCTTTTGGGAAGGTGCTACACAGGGTGCTCCAGAGATCCATCTGCTATCATATCTGAGGATTTGTGACTACTAAGAAGGATGTAACATAGTATTTACATCCTAAATTTAATTCTCAAATATTCAATATTTTTTATCACTTGTCCTAGTTGTATATGCTTTATCTCTGAATGTTAGGCAATCTTTCAAACTATTGCTGCTTTATCAACATTGTCCTTGTTAAGTCGAGTTATGTTATGATGGGGACTGGCGCAAGAAATACCAAACTTCAGTCTACCTAAATCACAAAAAAACTTACTGGTTGACTGCACTCTCTTGCAGACCAACTAATTTCTTAGGAATTTTGTTGTGAGGGGAAAACAGGAGCAGGGAATACTATGTATGTTAAGTTCCTTAATATAAAGCAGAATAGAAATCTAACAGCTCTTTAGAAATCTTACTCCCCGGGCAGCTAGCAAGGATAGTTTTTTAACCATATTCAGGCCTGTCCACTATGTGTGCCCAAGAGGAAGGAATTTAGCATAAGGTAACAAAGATAGTGCCTTGCCAATGCCAAAAGAATAGTGGCATAAAACATCTACAATAACAGAACAATCACTGTGTATCAGAGAGACCATCTGATATAGCCATATGGCTATGGATACACTTATTTCACACACATTAAGTGAGGAGCATCACTCCTCTTTTGTGTCCATTAAATTGGAATGGGCATAGATCAGTGATAGTGTACACTTATTGTCTCTCAAAATGTTCCAGATTTAATTCCTGGCATCTCTGGTTTAAGGCTGCTGTATAGATTAATTTCTTTATTTATTTGCAGCAATAGGTGGCTCTCAGCTGTTCATAGATGAATAACGTGATAATGAGTGATGTGATAATGAAAGCGACAGGCCTTAATAACCTCTTCCTTCTGCTCTAGGTTCTTGTTAGGGACATAAGGGCAGGAGCTTTTTACTATACCTTTTGTAGTTGTGCTATTTCATCATTACTCTGATTCCCTTTCATACCATTACAAGTAGTCCTCAACTTATGACCACCAATGAGTCCAAAACCTCTGTTGCTAAGCGAGACATTTGTTAAGGGAATTTTGATCCATTTTACAACTTTTCTTGCCACAGTTGTTAAGTGACTCATTGCAGTTGTTTAATAAAAAGGTTGTTAAATGAATCTGGCTTCCCCATTGACTGTTTGTCAGAAGGTCGGAAAAGGTGATCCCATGTTCCTGGTACACTGCAACTGTCATAAATATGAGTCAGTTGCCAAGCATCCAAATGTTGATCATGTGATTATGGGGATGCTGCAACAGTTGTAAGTGTGAAAAACTTTTATAAGACACTTTTTTCAGTGCTGTTGTAATGTTGAAAGGAAAAAGTCAGGCTCACTTCTCCGGCTGGGAGAATGGATGCAAAAAGGAGCCACTGTAGCAAATGAAGACACAAGTTGCTAGAAAGGAGGTCCCTTTTAATGGAGTTCAGAAGTGAAGTGACATTCAGCAATCAGTTCTGGGACAACTGACAAAACAGTCTGGTGAGTGAATGGGTATTGATGTGCTTCTAGGAATTTGTGATTTAGATGTCCAGGTTCGTTGTGAAATGTACTTTAATCTGTGCTTGAGTTTGCCCTTTTGGTTATTCTAATTATTGTTGCCTGACTCCCATTGTGGCTGGGAGGTCGTGCCCTATCCTTGGAGCTGGATGGGGAATGTAGATTTTAGGTCTCTTTTGTCTCTCTCCTTTTTAATCTGATCAATTCCAGCCTTCTGTGGAGATTGTAGCTAAAGGCATTTTGTTTATGAATAGAATAATATGTTTTGGTGAATGGAAACTATCCATTCACAGGGGTTGGCCACTTGAGTGGTTTTACTTCAAGGAAGCCTTTTCTCTTCTGGGGCTGTGGGACATTTCTTTGCTAATACAGGGGCTTTCTTATATTAAAAAAGGGGGGAAATTCTCTCTACAGTAATGCTGAATGGTCACTAAACAAACTGTTGTAAGTCGAGGACTATGTATAAATTATTTCATTATTTTGTCCTGACGCTAAACCAGAATTTAAGCACTTGCAGTACCATCTGAGTTATGGGTTTGCTTTATACATTTCTATTGCCTAGCAAATAGGAGGGCACTGATTATAATAGTATTATTTTTTTTGTATTTATATTATATTTATTTATTTATAAATACTACAGGTAGTCCTCATTTACCAACTACAGTTGGAACCAACAACTGCATTGCCAAGCGATACGATTGTTAAGTGAAATGTCATGTGACTGCACCAGAGAAGTTCCACTGTAACCATTAAGTGAATCATTGTAGGTCATTAAGCATACCAAAATATGACCACAGCCTGAGTCTTTCTGCTGGCTTCCCCATTGACTCTGCTTGTTGGAAGCCAGCTGGAAAATTTGCAAATGACAATTACGTGACTGTGGATTGGTGCAACATCTGCAAGTTTGAGGACCTGTTGTAAATCTACTTTTTCAGTGTCCTTATAACTTTGAAGTGTTCCTGAATGAGGCAGTTGGTAAGTGAGAGCTATTTATTTATTTCTTATTTATATTACACTTACTTATAATCTCTGTAATCCAAGGTTAGCAAGTCTGAAGATCAGCAGCAGGGTTTTTAGCTGTTTTGCAGAGACTGAAAAATGGAAATAGTGCCATGTGGAAGTGCCCTGTGATTCAGAAAAAGAAACCCTGTATTCTATAATCTAAGGTTATAGACAGCACAATGTATTGCTGTGTACTAGCCAAACATTAGCAAACAATATCCTTGGTATTCCCAGATCTCATCTTGTGTCTCTTAATAATATGCTGAGAAGCTTCTTCTTCCTAAGTAGGCTATCATTTTCGTAGGCTCATTTTTCTTCATAATAATTCTCAGTAACATTTCAGCAAACAATTTTGAGATTATAGATAATTGCTGGAAATACCTTGTTGTATTTATCTAGCTAATGAAACACACTGTTTACAGAACCTCCAATATATGAACAGTCAGATTGGGGCTTTGCAGGTTGGAATGTACATTATGTAATGCAATCAATAATGATGATGGTGCTTAGTGCATACTATTCTTTCTGTCATTTGTAATTAAGTACCGTTTCTATGAATAATTGATTAAACAATCTGGGCAGATTTGTTTCTGCAAAGTTGTTTTCCTCTCCAATCATGTTCACTATATACTTGAACAAGTATAGGGACATATTAGTTACCCGTTGATTATTACTGCTTAATTGAATATATGGGTGCCATAGCTAATTTCCAGTTATTCAGTTGCTTCTCTGACCTGGTGAAAAACATATCCCAGAATTGTCTGCCCATTTCTTTGTTTGTTTCATCATGTTTAGATAGGTTCCCATCTCATGAAATGTGACTCAGGGCACTGTACAATAACAACAACAAAAACAGACCATAAAATAAGCTTATTCTTGTGCCATTAGTGATTCTGTTTAGCATCCTTGTCTTCTACTGGCCTCCTTCGATTGTTTTTTATTTTTCCAGACATCAAGATTCAAATGGACATTCACATCTTGAACAATATTGGGACCTACTGAGACTAAAATGTGATAGCAAGATTTGTTTTTGTTTTTGTTTTTTTATAATATAAAATTAAGTGTATTGTGATACCCTAGTGTCTTATAAGAAGTATAACATTTATATGCAGGATGTCCAGAGAAACATAAGGATCTATTTTGGTCAGTAGTTTCCGTCCTTCCGACAAGCACAGTTGGATATATCCCAGAGTTAGGCTCATATAGGCTTTAAAAAGACAATTAGAATGTATTATTGGTAACAGGATAATATGCCTGAGTGTGTGGGAAAACTGAAAGAGATCCGTGCATGAGGAGGAAATGGGTGTTACAATATCCTCTTAAAAATAATCTGTATCACAAGATCTTGTGATCTGTATCACAAGATCAGGGGGACATTCATCGTGATAATTATTACCAATTTTGATTTTCTTTTTTATACTGGGATAGTTTATCCTGTCATCAAATTCTATACCCATTCTTTGAGGTAACTGCTATTCTGGATTTTACAGATAAGGAAGTGAGGCAGGGATACTTGGTCACTCAAGGGCAACTGCTGACTAATATGCTGCATTTGTGTAATCCAATAGGTTCATATATAGGCCCTGAAATGAACTTTATAAATGTTAAAACATTCACCACTTGCCTTAACATGTTATTACTTAGGGCTATGATAAAAGCATTAAAAAAGCAAAGCATTTTGAAATCCAATCTTCTTTCTTAAACGCTTCCTAGCCCTTTGGATGATAATGCTTTCCAGAAATAGCTTGTGGAATAATTGATAGCAACAATATTTTTCCTTTTTACCTTTTTAGTGTCCTTATAGCTTTAGATTACTAGTTATAAAGTCAAATGTGCTGGATCAAAAGTGATTCTTCAGCCTTGACCTCCCACACAATGTCTTCAGAATAGCTTAGGCAACTTCCTCTGAGTTTTATTTAGCAACGATTAGGCCAGCCTTGGGAAAAACCTTTCCCACCAATGTTGAGTATAAAAGAAGCTATTTATGAGTGGAAGTTATCCATGAAGATTACGATCAGAATACAACAGGCTTATTTTTGCAGCATATAACACAGGAATTGTTCTGCTAAAGCTATGAATACTCATAGTTAAACTGAAGATACTTTACATCCAAAGATTATATTCTTCAGTTTCACCTGCCAGTCCTTATCAATGATTCAGTGCTTGAAACTACTCTAGTTGTGAGACTCCATATATCTCTGCTCTCAAATAGATTGCTGATTTAATAGACAAATGCCAACCATAATTTGCCATTTTAGTATTAACATACTCATGTTAACTATTGCCACTTATTACCAACTTGCCTAAGGAAAATTTTGGAGAACTTGTAATTGTTCTTTCTAACATTAATTGCAAAATCCCAATAATGTAATTTTCTCCCATGATGGCCAAGTCATATCTAACTATTTTTGATTCACAATTAACACAGCATACACTGCTATATTTCAATAGCCTTTGGAAAATGCATCATCATAGTGCTTTTCAGGAAATTATATTTAAATATTGAATATTCAGCATTTAGTGGTATGGATGTAAGCTTTGATGAAGGCTATTTCTGAACTGTAGTGTTGCTGGAATAAGAACTCTATACCCAGTTAGTAGCTGAGGCCAACAACGTTTATTCTAGCTTGATAGATGGATCCATCTCCCCTGAATTGTATAGTCATTATACCTATAAGTATGCATAACACAATTTGTCCATTTCTCATCGATTTAATGTGTGGCTTTGTCTTATATAGATTGATTTTACATTTTTGGACAGATAAAGGCACTCTGTTCCCTACAAAATCTGTTAAAATGCTGCCTAATCTTAAAATATCCTGGTATGCATACTAATGTATTACTTTGGTTTCATTAAAAACTGCTTGTCTGTTTAGGGATAACAAGGAAGGGACATTATTTGTCCCTAAAGTACTTGACTGTTTGTTCTATTTTTAAAGCAAGATATAAATTATAAAATAAATGCATACCATGTAGAAGATAACGGAGGCTGAGGATAGAAAGTTAAGGTTGCCTTCCTCTTTTCTCCGGTTGCTTCCAGGACTTCACACCTTGACTCCACTTCCTCTTTTAGTGTAGTGGCTAGCAACTCCAGCTGTTATCACCTATCATCATCTGACATGTACCTTTGTATAGAGATACAGCTTTCACAAGATGCACTACCTTTATGGGATTAATCAATCAAAATACAAATTACTTCTACATGCCACTTTTCTGTCCAAATATTATACAGCTATGTGACTCACCCTACCTCCATGCCTACGGGAGAGGAGAGTTTCTGATCTCATAAGAAATAAACACTATCACACAAAGACAGATAAAATCTAAAAATGATTTAATTAAGTATTAAAATGCACTCGAGGCTCAAGAAGATAAATAAAAAGCAGTCCAAATCATGGGAAAAGAGAAACTTAATAGAAAATTACAAAACAGAACAAAATGCTCTAGGGAAGTCATAAGATGGGGCTGGTCTGCTACAAATGGCATTATCCTACTAGTATCTCAGAGAAGATTTTTTGAATTCAAGATCAAATTTGAAATTTACAAGGGATTTGTAAAGAAAAAAAACATTTTTTTTCATGCAAAAAGCTTGAAATGCATAAGCTGATATCAATCACAACAGCAAAACTTATAGTGTTAGATTTTAACACTACACTGAAACAAAAACCAAAAATCTAGTCTAAATTTCTGACTAGAACAATTTTACATATGTTACAGAAATAGAACCTTCTTGAAACATACATGCTCTACTTTTTTTCAGAATATCATTAAAACAATAAAAACCATTAAAAACTAAACAAATTACTAAAAATATGAGTATTCAGTGGGTATTCGGAGAGGGTATGCATCCTTATTTGTTATTGGTAATTCAAATATCAATGTGAATGATGAGGGTGGCCCACTTTTAGGAAGGCAATGTAATCACTTGCCTTTTACCTTTTAAGGATAGTGTTTGTTTGTTTGTTTATTCATTTGTTCATACATTCATTTATTTATTCATTTATTCTTGCTGTGAGGCAACTCTGGGTGACAACAATAAAATTGTGTGTGTGTGTGATATCAGATGAGGTGGGCTTGTCCCATTGGACTGAAATGATTCCTCAAATAATCTATGCCATGCAGTGCTTTATAGGTGACAACCAATACCTTGAATTGCACTCAGAAACTAACAATTGCCAATGCAGCTGTCAGAACAGTGGTGTAACATGAGCCATTCCAAAGCCTGCCCACACTACTGCACTCTGCACTAGTTGAAGCCTCCAAATACCACTTCAAGGGTAGCCCCATTTCAGTAGTCCAAGTGTGAGATAATTACAACTTGAATGATTGCGCGCAGGGACTCCTGATCCAGGAAAGATAGCAACTGACACACAATCCAAAGTTGTGCAAAGGCTCTCCTTTGAGCAGGAGTCGCAAGTCCAAGAGAACACCCCCCCTCCCATTGCAGTATGGGTCTCTCTGGAGTATTGCCACCCCATCCATAGCTGTCAATGCCCAGATCTTGAAGCTCCATGCACTCAAAGCCATTCGGTCTTTCCATAGTTCAGACAGAACCTGTTGTCCCCAACCAGGCCCCCACAGACACTAGGCACCATGAGAGGGCAGCAACATCAACACTTAGGTCACCTGAGGTAGAGAAATAAAGTTGAATATCATTCACATAATGATAATACTTCAAACCATGGGGATGAATTATCTCAGTATGAGATAACTTCAACTGGAAAACTGTGAACATTTTAGACTAAGCTAAATCTAAAAATGCTAGGGAATTTCAGGAAGTCTGGCATTCAGACAAATCAGCTATAAATAGGTATGTAGAGATAAATCACACTTACCTATCATTCAAGAGACAATAAGAAGCTAAAAAGGAAACAAAAAGACCAAATATCTTTTTGCCAGCAATCAACACCCAGATAAGTAGGAAATAGACCAGGATTTGCACCAGAAAAACAATCAAGCAGTAAACAATGGCCTAATCAAGTATGACCAAGAAGAAAATAACACTCTCACCAACACTGATAGGGAAAGCTACTATATATAAACAGAAAGCTAATCCCACTCCCTTCTACCCTAGTGAAGATGTTGCCTAATTGGGTAACAAAATGTCTGCATGCAAACAACCAAGCTGAGAGAATACCAAGAACTCCACAGTTCAGCCTTGAGCTACATATACTCTCTTCTATTAATATATTGTCCATTCTTTTCCAAACATTGCAGTGACCCAGTAAATCTTAGGTTATAATATACAGAGCATTTAGCATATTTCAGGCAAACTCTATACAAAACTGGCTATTTTTTATGTTCAAGGTAGCATAACTTACTGACTTTAATAAGTCAAATGAACTGTATTCATGTGTCTCTTTAAATTAATATTACTGTGCTTCCTCACTTCCTGATTATATTTAAAATAAAAAACAGATGTATCAAAATACTGGGAGCAAAGGAAGTTTTTTTTTTCTTGTGAAATTTCTAACTTGGCCATATTCATGAAATGCTGCAAAAGAGTCTGAGTTATCATCTCTGCTGTACACATAGTCTGGAAAATAGTGTAGGCTTCCAAACTTTTAAACCTGAATTCAGTCGAACCTTGGAAGAGAACAGTCACCTATCAGAATTTAATATCTCATTTTAGCAGAAAGTATAATCATCTTCTGCATTCAGAACACCAGCTATATTTTAAAATGGAATCTATGTACAATTAATTACTATCTATGAACCATAAAAGATTCTACAATTTTATTATCCTTCTTTCCAACTTCAAATGCTGAGCGGATATTGGCAAGACCTATATTAAAAAACAGCATATGAAACGTGCAGTCCCTGAAGTTCTATTGTTAACCAGATTTAAGACATTTTAAGCAATCTGCTTGAGAAGAATATCACAAATACCAATTAACTCACTGCAATAAAATCTGTTACATCTGTTTTGAATTGTATTCAGAATTATTCAGAAAGTTGTGCTACACTGGGGTGTCAAACTCAAGTTCATTGAGGGCCGCAGCAGCGTTGTGTTTGATCTTGGGGGGTGGGGGGGTATGGCCAGGGTGAGCGAGGCCAGCTCGATATCACTCGTATCAGCGGCACTTGTGGTGGCCCGAGCGCTCTGCTTGCAAAAATGGGCTCCCGAGCTCAGCCTTTGGCTGCGATGGCCTCCTGCAAGCCTCTGCCAGTGAAAACAGAATTTGGGTGGGTTGCACATGGCCTTTGTGAACTCCATTTTCGGTTGTGATGGCCTCCTGCAATCCTCTGCCAGAAAAAAAATGGAATTCAGGAGGGGCACATGTGGCTCTCCTGAGCTCTATTTTCGTTGGCTGTGGCACCATGGGTTGGTTCTTCACTGTTTCCAGCGTGGCCCCGTGGGCCAGATCTAAGCACCCCACAGGCCGGATTCAACCTGCAGGCTTTGAGTTTGACACCCCTGTGCTACATTTTAGAGAAGAAACAGAGAACTACTAAGAAAAAACTGGAAGTGAAGTATCTGGTGATATATAAATGTTACCTGTGTATAGAATTGTTTGGACCACATTAGATCAGCATTTACACTTACAAAAGAGCAGTGTTTAGGAAGAAAAACCAGAAAGAGGAAAGCCACATATTAAAATAAGTGTACTTTCTGTTAATGGCTTTGGGTTCTCATTTCTTACGGAACAAAATAGAAAATTGCTTCCACTGTTTCAAGCTGCTTCCTTTTGTGAAATGGAAATAATATTATTACTACTCAGAGCCACTAACTTCTGAATCAAGATGAGTGTCAAACAATACTTCCAATTCTCCAAGCTTGCTGTTCTTGTTAATTTACAGATATTTATTTCATTTGGCTTTATTTTCCCGTGTAAGTGATGTCTGCCTATAACTGTTCTAGCAGTAGAAAATTTGTACCTGAAAGTTCATATGGAGTTTTTCAAGGTCCTCTAAATTACCTTTGTTTTGAAACTTTATATTAGCTTCTACTAGTTTTACTTGAAAGCTTCAAGTAGCACCAAATGAAACCATGTATGTATTCGTGTTATTGATAATAAGATCCTCACACCATTCTAATAATATTTTATTGCTGACAGTTTTGTTTCAGTAGTGTTATTACAATTTGGATTTTTCCTTTTTTACATTTCACATTGTTTAAAGATTATTTGGAAATAGAATGAAAAAAATAATGGCCCAGAATGAATGGCAAAGGGAGAAAAATTTGACTTCCTTGACTTATATCAACTAGCTTCCTTGACTTATATCAACTAGCCAAGCAATAAAAAGGGTACTATTGGCTCATTATAATCCATCTGCTGCTTCTGTCACCTGCTTCTGTTTTAGGAAAAACCGTCCTTGATTTTAAAAAAATAAACCTTAAATGTACAGAAATTAACTTCAGTTGCCATTGTACATACTTATTTTATGACCTACTTTGGCTTAACATGCCAAGTGAACAATAAAAAATAAAAGTGTTAAACAAATGTCAAATGCTGCTTTCTTATCCATTCTGTTTCGACAGCAGTATCACACAATTTCTATTAATCAGGCTTTCCATTGCATGTTGAGGACCACACTACAAAAGATCTTATTTGGCAAGAGGTTTCAGGACTTTTAAGGGATTCACAGGGTCCTGTATGTAGCCACCTCCCAGAGTCCCATAAATGAATTAAAAAATGCAGCACGAACTTTGTGGGCCACAAAAAATAGAACATTTGAAATTATACATTCTGCATTCTTTTGGTCTAGCAGTTAAGGCCTAAAAATCAGGAGACTGGGAATTCATGAAAAACTGGCTGGGTGGCTTTGGGCCACTCACACTCTCTCAACCCATCCGACTTCATAGGGTTGTTGTGGGAAAAATAAAGGAAGGATTATTAGGTATGTTCACTATTCATAAAAATGTTAAAGACAGGATTAAAAATAAATAAATACATCAGTTCTAGACTGTTATAATGTTAAATGATGGATCTAGATTTGTGATTAGCAATGGCCCTTACAAAAAATATTTTGAAGATTAGAGCAAAGAAAGCCTGTTCAGATTCCCAATACAATTGTAGTTAGCTACTTAGGAACTGCCATTGCCATACTGAAGAGTCTATGGGTTTGGCATGAAGGGACATAATAATAATAATAGAATAGGTAGAATTAGTGGGACATAATAGTAGAGTCAATAGAATTGGTTTGACTTGCTGTTTTGCTTCTCTAAGAATTGCTTTGGTAAGAATTGAAATTGTCTCTGTCATTCATTTCTACCAGTGATCTAATTTCTGTTATCTTGTCTTTCTGTACAACCCTCCGCCTGGTTCATATCTCAAACAAGAAGCGGGGTGTGTCATCAGGCAAATACCTGTGTTGCTAAGCACCCAGCCCCTCTGTTGCTAAACACTCAGCACAGGGCTACAAGGAAGGCATGAGTCAGGGGACCAGAATTGGGTATTAAGCTGATGTCTAAGGTATAAAAGGACGCCATACCTTCTCCAAGGTGTGGCCTTCCTCACATGTCTCCTTTGTATATGTTTGGAACGGTTTACCCAGCTTTGCTTTGATCAAATTAAATGTTGATTCTTTCTGAAGCCGCTGTTTAAGTTCTTCTTTTTGGCCTATTGTTAAATTAAATGTATTGCCAAACCTTACAATATATATGTATAAAATATGGCAACATTTCTTTTCAAATATAATCTCCATTTTCTCTCAATAACACACACACACACATACACACACAAATAAAACTCTGAAGGTCCACAGATTGGTTGAATAATATCAACACCACAGTAAATTGTACGAAGAGCATCTCCAACAAAATTTAAACATTTGCTTTCATGAAACTGCATTACACTTTAACATATATTATATTTTCCCTGATAGTAATAGTAGTAAACGCTATATAAATTAATATTCAATCAGCTGTATCAAATAGACAATGTAAAAATAAAGATGCGGGCTTAAGACTTGCTTAGGCTTTCTTCCTTTCCTCCGTCATCTCTGCTCACCAAACAGCTACTTTTAGCTCTCACCTGTTGGGAGGTCACTCCCGGTTGTGGAGGTGAATCCCACCCAAACAGCTAGAACAGCCAGGAACAGCCAGGTGTTTAGAACTTTACAAAAGCTTGTGCGATTCAGCAGCTTCTATGAACAAAGCCACTTTGTTGTCACCTTTCAGAAATATAGTTTGCTTTTTGTTTCCTTCTCGCCTGCAACAATCCTGTCTGATGCAACACCTAAAAGCCTTAACAAAATGAATTGTAATTTT
>JANHFL010001368.1:79864-90434 GCA_032468155.1 Oxyrhabdium leporinum
TTCTCAACAAATGGAGCCAAGGATTGTTTCTAATTAGAGGTTTAAGCTGTGGTAAGTCTGACATAAAAGTTATTATCAACATCAAGCTGTTATTGTTGACAGGGTAAACCAGATAGGAATCACAAACAGTTGAAATAATTCTACTTTATTGTAAAGCTACATTGACAGAATCTTCCAAGTAAGAAAGTACAATTCTCCCTCCCATCTTTACAGCCCAAGAAACTAGTCCCTTCTGAGCCTCTTGTCCCACCCACTATCCAGTTGCAGACTGTTCTGTCTCTTACCTGACCATTCCCTTGGCAATGTCTTTTGATCCAGTCTCCCAAGGTCTTTCCCACATATCACAATTTACAGGTAGTGCTCAACTTAAAACCACAATTGGGACTAGAATTTTTGTTGCTAAGCGATGTGGTCATAAACTGCATAGTCACATGATGACAAACCAGGCACTCCCTGTTGCCGTTGTAAGCCCAAGACCCACAGGATGTTAAGCAGGAAGAGGCAGGAGCCCCAGGTAAAGAAAACTGGAGTGCCGTGTGGAAGGGGAAGGGAGGCCTGGGTGGGCCAACACAGGCCATGGCCAAGTTGGGAGACAGGGGTGCTGTGGTGCTTTGCAAGCTCAGGAAAGCTGGAGAAAGAAAGAATATGCTGAGGCTCTCGACTTCTTGGCTTGCCATGGCTCCAAGGTTACAAGCTTTTTGCGGCCCCAAAGCCATGGCACACCACAAAGCACCTTTGTGCCATGCAAAAAGCCCCAGAGCTGCAGCACACCAGGAAGGCCTTTTGCACCACATGAAACACAGTCCCAGCCTGGCCCAGGAGTGTGGCAGAAAGTCACTGTGCCCCAGAAAGCCCCAGCTACCCCAGTCCAGTCCCAGCTGCATTCAACTTTGCCACCATGCACTCTGAGGCCCCTGCCATCCTGCACTCTGCTGCCCCAGCTGATTTTCATTATCTTCATGTTCCCACTGCTGATGACACATGCCTGTCCTGGTCCTTCATGAGGCAACTGCTGCCATGTGAGGCCATCTTCCCCAGGTCTCACAAGGAAATTACCATGCATGATCTTGGGAAGAAAGCCTTATGCGGCCAGCATCTACCTCATGTAGGGGCAGGCCTGGTATGTTTGGTCAGCAGCAAAAGCAAGAAGAAGTGGAAGGTCAATTAGAGTGGCAGGGGTTGCAGAGTACAGGGGGCCAAAAGGGCATAGATGGAAGGGACATAGGCAGATGGGGAGAACTGAAGTGTCCCCGAGGTCGTAAATGCAGGCAGGCTGCCAAGTGTATGAAATTTGATCACATAACTTTGGGGACTGGTCATAAGTCCCTTCGTTCAGTGCCATCGTAACTTTGAATGGTCACTGAATAAATGGTCATAAGTTGAGGACTACCTGTACTTAAAGAGGTGGGAAGTCTGCAAACTTCCATAATTGTTAGTTTCAACTTCTATCACTCTTCATCTCCATTAGTATGTGCATAGGCATTGGTATCTTACATCTGGAGGACCTCAGTTTCATCTACCATGAATTACAGCAATCAGGGATACTCCTATTTCATTATGAAGGGACATAATAGTGGAGTAAGCAGAAATAGTAGAATATAATATACTGGAATAATAGAATTAGTAGAAGCTTGTTATTCTGTTCTGTAAATATTTGCTTCAGCTATACATTTGTTTCCTGTAACACATATATGCTGCACTGGGCCTCTGTAAAATATTTGGTAACATATGCTCCTGCCATCAATCTTAATCTTGTTTTTCTGTACCATCCTGAGCCTGGCATTTATCTTAGTTTGGAGCTGTTACAGTTTACACCTCAGCTCTAACTTACACCATTGATCTGTGTTGCTAAGCACCCAGTTCCCCTGTTTCTTGCTGCACAGCCAATGCAGGTCTATAAGAAGGCATAGGCCAGGGGGCCAGAATTGGGTACTAAGCTGATGTCTAAGGTATAAAAGGACGCCATACCTTCTCCAAGGTGTGGCTTTCCTCACATGTCTCTTTTGTATATGTTTGGAACGGTTTACCCAGCTTTGCTTTGATCAAATTAAACGCTGATTCTTTCTCAAGCCTCTGCTTAAGTTCTTCTTTTTGGCCTATTGTTGACTTAAGCATATCGCTGAACCTTACAGGCACTTATTAGTGTTTTCTGCAGAGCTTATCTTAGTGAAAAATTCAGTAATATTAATAGTATAAATCAAGGAATTGTAAAGTATATCACTTTTTTTGCTGATCGTTAAGGTTAAATACACTGATTTATCAAATAGGATTCCTCCTTTTTCTCCACTAAAAACCCAACAATTTTCAATTGATCAGCAATTATTCTTCCATTCTTTTAATGTTTAAATTAAATTTTTAAGAACTTATTCCAGGAAGCCAAATATAACTTCAGTATGTTTTCATTTAAGAAGTACAGCAGACATAATAAAAATATACAGCAATTATAAAGAATTGAAATGATATCTCAAATATGATTAGGATGGAACATTACCTAATTTGCCCAATTGCAACTGTATCAACAATTGTGCCTAAATTACCACAATTTACAGGCTATTTTAAAGTCTCGTTTAATTATTGTTCTGTAATACCACAAAGTGTATAAATAGTTAAAGATGAACTGAATCCATTACATCTTTTGTATATTATGCAATGTCACCAAAATATGGAAAAAAATATTTGTGGTTTTGTACAAATTTTTACAATATATATCTTGACTAACAGACATTTCCTTCATTTTATTTTCATTAGCTTTTATTATGAGCTCAACAGTGATGCATCTTAAATGTGTAAGTTACATTACTGATATAAATTAAATTGTTCAATATGCCTTAAACTCTTATCTAAAAGTAATCACGATATATAACAGATTTTAAAACCAAAGGAAAATACAACCTTAATTAAAAGTATTTTTTTTTATTTATCACAGCTCCTTGTTCTTGTTTTCAATTCAAAGTATATTCTTTTGGGGGTTAGTTACTGCTGCTAAGAATCACCATCATAAAAAGAGAAGATTAAAAATCCTATCCTATTGATTCCAATAATATCAGTATTATTTCCCTGCAACAAATTGACTCTGAGAAAACTATAATTGTTTCCAATAATACTTATTTTACAACACCTTCCCTGAGATTCACTAAAGTGCTCATGGATTGTAGCTGCTTTAACTTTTTTTTTTTGCTCCACAGTATGGGAAGGTCAGAAGCAGAACCTTTTTTTAAAAAAAGAAGGAAAGTTCAGGCTCCAAAGATAGTCAAATTCTGGTCACTAAGTCCCAGAGCTGCATAATAGCTTTGCAAGCTGTTTACCATATCTCAAAAATATTTGATATGATTCAAATTTAGGATTAGTAATTCTAATACTTGTGCTAGTTACAGGTTTCTATTCTAGTTAAGGACAGTGTTAGCCCTGAATAATGCAACCCAAGCTTTAGGGTTTCAGCCAGAAAACTGATGAGTAAGAAGTACTGTCCAGAATTTTCTTGTTCCTTGATGAATAATTTCCATTTGGCTTTTGCCCAAGGTTTTGTCTCTATCAAGAATTTTGTTTATGGTTTTGTTTCCAGGGCACCAGTTCTGTTTTAAAATGTCTTCTTTTATTCTGTGAAGATCAGGGAGTCAGGGGCAAGTGGAAAGAGGAAAGACAAATTTGAATTCATCTGTGCAAGTTTAAAAGATCTTCCTTAGCAAGACACCAATATTTTCCAAATAACATACGTAGAATTTCCATTAGTACATTTGTAAATATTTTTGATGTTCCAATTCCATTTTATGTACTTTTTTTTTCTTGTCAGTGGTTCTGCTAATGCTGTTGAATAAACTCTCTAGGGAGTGTGAGGGGTAGCTTATCAATTCTTTTGATTGTACATAGTGAGATAATCTGAGTAATAAGCTTGATTATGTGTCAGGGAAAGCCAAGAATTATGGCAATCATAGGTACCACTATGACAAAGGAGGTATGGAGAAGAGAGCACTGAAGAGAGCTTTCTCAGAGCTTTATCTGATAGAAATATAATATGGAGTTAATATCACAGAATTCTTTCCATAATTATGACACTTCCTAGCTAGGGAGAATGATAAACAAATACTTCAAGAACAAAGAACTGAGAATATAATGCAAGTTACAAGGATTGCAGAGTATTTATAAAAGAAAGTAATTATTGTCCTAATATTGCTTTAACATTAGGTAGATACTTTCTCCAGGGTATTAAAGCTCAATCCATCAATCTGTCTAGGACAAGGGTGTCAAACTCAAGGCTTGTGGGCCAGATCCAGCCCATGGGGTGCTTAGATCCGGCCCAGAGGACCGACCTGGAAACAGCAAAGGACCGCCCTTTTTCTACTCATACAGTTTCTCTGAAGGTGGGAATACGGTAGTTCTTGAGTTATGCCCACAATTGGGCCTGGAACTTCTGTCACTAAGTAATATAGTCATTAAGTGAGGCACACCCAATTTTATGACCTTTTTGCCTTTGTTAAGCAAATCACATGGTTATGGGGTCCTTGGTGCTCTCTGAGCTTGGTGGTATTCTTGCAGATATTTCATTGCCAAACCAGGTAACATCATCAGTCCACTAAGATCTAAGATAAAGAAATTAGAAAATTAAGAAAGTAACTTTCCAAATAACCAAGCTATATTGTCTAATTTGGCTCAATCAAAATTTGGTTCAAAAATACATATTAATTCACTATAATTATTTTTCTGTGAATTTAACTATTATATGCATTTCATTCATGTGCATGATTTTTAATTGATTTTATACTATCTGTCCTGCAGAATAATAATAGTAGATTCTTTGTATTACTACTTTGAGTAAAGGTACTCCATACTATTTGTTACTAAAATCCACTCCTGGTTAAATTCTTGTAGTTCCTAGTTAAATTGTTAACCAAATATCTGTAATTTCTGTGTGACATCTTTGTCTGTATGCCAAAACATTTTTAAGGGAGCTTGAATGTTTCTGTAGCAGAACAGAAAGCAGACATTTTTTGAAGTAAGTTTCAGGAAAGAAGAGATGAAAGAACAGTTAATAACAGCAATGATTGCTATTACTTTCTGAGGCTGGGATTTAATGGATTTTTCTTGTCAAATATTCGCCATGCATTCAAGAAAAGAATTATGAAGTCTCTTAAATGGTGTGTCTTGGAGCATATGGTTGAAGAAGATATTTGGGATAGGTACAGGAAAATAATTTACAATATCCTTTTCTAATCAACTCATAACTGTCTTCCATGAAACACAAAAATACAATTGGGAAATGGGTCTTCTACAATAATGTACCTTGGTTTTAAATCTAAACATACATGATATTTTGAGTAAAACTTTAATATATACACAAATATGAAGACCCTGACGTTTCTCTTCTTTCTTCTGCTTCTAAGGAGCAATTTAATATGCTGAAAAGAAACAGAATTTAATCTGAATGCACTAATATATTAGAGAATATGGAATGAGGTGAAAACAATTGTAACTTCTTGTAGGTACTGGCATGGGGAAAAGTATGCAATTGCCCTGATACAAACATTTGCTGTTGTAACTTCTGATACCCTTAAGAAATGTTAAAAAGGGGACACTTTGTTTCTTCAGTTTATGATATAGGCTATGAAACTAAAATTAAATTCCTATGACAAGGAAATTGTATAAATCAAGGAATAAGATTCTCTAAGGCCAAAATGAATTATGTGTAGATATATGTATTAGGAGGATTACTAACAAAAGAAACAGTTAAGGTAAACCTAAAACAAACTCTAATTTGAAGACTAACTATTCTGCACTTGACTGCCCCTTAAGATTGTTTTACATCTATCAGTCCAACAATAGGCCACTCCTTCATTTCAGTGTCCTCTTGCAAAATTGTGAGTGGATATTTGGTAGGCTGAGAACCATTCCAAAAATTGTTGCAGAATTACAACGTTGAGATGGGAAAATTATAATTACTGCAGCATAGCCAAAGTAACTAAGCTGTTGATTTAATTTTTATTATTACCTCAATTATTTTTGATCCACTTCTTTGTCCCATTCTGTTTTCTGTACTGTGCCTTCAGATCTGTTCTTGTTGTGACTAAGTAGTTTAATAATCTTTTAAATTCTATTTTTTTAGTATTATCAACTACATTATAATTTACAATCCTGCCACCATCCTGCCAGTCTATTTTCCACATAGTTGTATTTTAATAAACATTTGGAGAGAGGCTCTTTCTATTAAAAGGCAGATTCTTTCAACCCTTTACCTCTATATGGAGCAAAAAAAGTGATACCATTCTTTTAAAGGAGAAATGCAGCAAGGAAAACTGAGCAAATATTTCTGTGCTTCAGCTGGAAAACCAGAGTTGTATTATCTCCTAATATCTTTGAAGAACAGCTGGGTAAAAGCCAAGGAGAAAAGAGCAAAAGACTTCAATGTTCAGGTTATCTCTAGAAAATAGGTAACAAGTTTAGTCAAACATTGTGTTAGGTGTTAATATTTGTCTGTATGTAGTAGAAGCCTTATTTGATCATTTGGTTTTTCCTCTGCACAAGTAGAACATTTTGTGCAATTTCATGCTAAGTTGAACATTTACTGTTCTTAGTAAAGAAATAATATTTCTCTTTATTAAGAGATAATATTAAACTTGAAAGCCATCTGCCAAGAGCACTGAATGCATTTTTTCAACAGCTGGCTTTGTATATCATACCTGATATATCTTTGTATATCATATCTGTTTTTGTAAGATTATCTCCTAAAGGGAGAAGCGCTAAGATTTCCAGCCATAAGCCTTTATTCCGCAAGACCAGGAGGTTACATTATGGAAGTTATGGGAGTCAACTCTCCCTCTCACAGACTGGCATAAAGAACAGGATGCTAGGTAAGATCCCTCATGGAAGATAGGTGGTAATAGCAAAAATGAGCAGGCAAGATAGTAGGATCATAATCTGTAGGCTAACAAGAATGATGGAATGGTGATTTGAAATCGTCATCTATATCCTATGTATCCAGTTGTTAAATTACAGTTATCAAATGGCACATCTGTTCTTAAGATTAAAAAAAAAGTTTGAAACATCTTGGTTGGACTGCATGCAATGGCTGCAAAAAATGTGTGCAGCTAGGCTTATTATAAGCTAGCTCATATTTCTAGAAATGATTCTTTATGGATAAAACTTACTTGTGAAATACTGTATTGCTACAAATAACACCTGGTTTTAGGGTATATTATATAAGCAACATAACCTTAACCTTTTTTTAAGGTTATCCTTTATTTATGGACATAGGATATGTAATCTGCTTAGAGTCAATAATTATTGGAGTAGAAGACTCCTGGAAGAGAGAGACTGCCTGGAAGTCCCTGCAGTTTTCTTGGCAAGGTTTTTCAGAAGTGGTTTGCCATTGCTTCTTTCCTAGGGCTGAAAGAAAATGGCTAGCCCAAGATGGTTTTGTGCCTAAGGCAGAATGAGAATTTATAGTCCCCTGGTTTCTAGTTTGATTCCTTAACCAATATATCAAATTGTTTCTCAGGAGTAGAATATAAACCAGGTTAAATTAACCAAACAATTTTATTATACATGGAGATAATATGCCATTTGCCTACAGTCTCAAATTATGTTCCATATTTTGGAACTTTTCAGGTTCCAAAATACAAAAGCCTACAAAAGGGTTCTGTGAGAGCATAAATGTGATGAAGAATAGCCAATAAACTATCTAGGCAGTGGAAAAAGAACCAGATAAAAGAGGAAGGGGAAAGAAGAAATCAGGGACACCATATCTTATTTTTGTTCTCTGATGTGACAGGATGGGAGGAATTGTTGGATTTTCCAGGAAGCCTGGATACTAGACAAGCTAGAACGATATTTAAGTGTTGATGGCTTCCTGTGAAATCACATCCCAGGAAACGTTATTTGAAATTTACAAATGTGTTTCTTTTCCTTTATTCTAATTTTACTGATAAATCAATCACCAATACAGTACATGAAAGCATTAGCAAGTTGCCATTACAAATATGGATTATTACAATTTATCAAACCAACTCTGCTGTACTACCATTGACCTTTCTCTGAAAATAGCTACATAAATATAAACTGGAATCTAAAAATAGGTGTTCCATAAAAGAATGAATAATGTTTGCTAAAAGATTACTCAGGGTTCAATAGCTTGTGGGAAGGAATGTACAGGATGGAATTTTAACTACAGGAAAAAGAGGATTGTGTTGCACTTTGTGAAGGTTGTAGGTGTATGTATTGTATGCTGTTGTCAAAGCACTGAGCGATCTTTGTTGCTGACTTTCATTTGTGGCTATTGCTTGCTGTGATCCCACTTTGTGTTTACTAGAGAAGTATGCCTCTAACTCTCATAACTGTAAGGGTAAGTATGAAAATAAATCACATATATTGTATAAAACCTTACAGTTTGAAAAATTTGCAAATTTGTAGATTTTGTCTTCTACATAACAACTCTTCAGTTATTTGAGGACAGTAATGTCTTTCTATTTTAAGTATTTTCTTTTTCAAATCCATATCTAAACATACCCAACACCTCCAACAGGTCCCTACATATGTTTTCAGGCACTTATCTTGGTTGCTCTCCTCTGGGAACACTAGTTTGTCAATTATATTCCTAAAGTGAAATGTCTAAAACTATACACAATATTCTAGGTGCAGTTTGACCTACATAGAAGAGGAAATATTTCTCTTGAATTTGACACTATACTTCTTTGGATGCTTGTAGACAGTATGGAAGATTACATTGATAAAGATATGCAGGAACTATTATTAGAAAAAGGGGACTGAAATGTTTTTAATATCAGAACTTTGAAAATTCAGTTTCCTGCATATCTTGCTGCTCAATACTGTCCTGCCATTCTACATTCATAATTAGCTTTTGTCCAACTAAACAAAGGATTTTATATTGTGCTTCAAGAAATACATCATGGTGACTTATGCACTTTTATGTATTTATATGCCTTCTATGTCACTGTTGAGTGACTCTGGGCAGCTTGCAACATCGTAAAACAATATAAAACATGTAGCATATTAAAAACATTAACACATTAAGAATTAACAAAAAAAGTAGGTAAGAAAGGAATCAGTACATAAACAATATGGAAAGGAGGGGGGCTTTTGAGTCAACTAACAATTTCCAGAGTGGGACCCACCTCATTGGGCCACCAAGCCAATTGGCAGAACCAGGTTTTCAAGTCATTTAAGAAGGTCAAAAGTATCACATCGAGGAAACAATGTTCCAAAATGTGGGTGTCATGGCAGAAAAGGACTGAAATTTCTCCTGAAATTATTTGGCCAATTAGATCTGCAGCATACATCTCCTGCTGGAGCAAGTGGGGCCAGCCAATTCCATTGGGGAAGATGGTTCCTTGTGTAACCTGATCCCATGCCATAAAGGGATTTAAAGGTAATCAACATCTTGAATTGGACCTGAAAGCAAATCAGAAATCACTCCAGCTCATCAAAGTCCACCTGAATTTTGATTCTACAGTATAAAATGTTCAGTACCTTAGTACTCAATACTTCCACATTCCTATTTTCTGTCTTATCTTCAAATTTGAACATCTGTAATGCAAATTATTTATGGATGCATTGAACTTTACTGAGACCTAGACTGGAGCCTAGTCACTCAGCACTTCTTTCACTTGATTTATTCATTGATATATATTCACTGATTCCATTAGTTCAAAGAGTTTTGTGTCCATCTAATGATATCATAGTTCAGCCCACATGTTGCCATTTTTTCTAACAGAATGTCATGGGAAACTTTGAAAAATATTTTTTGAAGTCAAGGTACACTATTTTCACAGCATTTTTGTGGTTAACTAAATGGATTATTCTATCAAAAAAAGAGATCGATTTGGTTTGGCATGCTTTATTCTTGATAAACCCCTGGAATATCCTGCCAAACAATACATTCTTTTCTAAATGTTTATAAATTATTTTATAATCTATTCCAGAGTTTTGACCAGTATTAAAGTCAAGCTGACCAGTCTGTAGTTACCAAGTCATATTTTCACAATTCTTGAAAATGTTAACAGCAATTTGTCCTCCAGTCTTCTGGCACTACTCTTATCCTCCATAATTTCTCAAAAATTATGAAGGATAAGAGATACCAGAACATCTCCCAGACTCTCTTTCCAGATTCTCAGATGTAATTGATCCAGTTGTGGAGATTTAAACTTTAGAGTAAGCATGTATTTCTAAATCATGTTCTTACTTCTTTGAATTGCCTCTTTTTCCTCTACCTTTTTTTCTGGATGAATTTGAAGATGAATTAAAATTATGCTTGTTTTGCCTTTCTGTTCTTTTTTTCTTCATTTGAAATATTGAACTGAAGATGAGTTTGAAAATAAAGTCAATTGAAAATCAACTTAAAGGTTGATTTGAGTGGACATTGATACAAATGAAAAACAACTAATGAGCAAATACCATTATTATGTGAAATTAAGAAGATTCATTTTCCTATTACATTTATTTTTTATTTTATTTATTTTATTTTTTTATTTTTTTTTTTTATTTTATTTTAAATTTATATACCGCCCCATTCCGAGGACTCGGGGCGGTTCACATAAAAATATAAAAATATATATATAAAATT
>JANHFL010001368.1:105290-117471 GCA_032468155.1 Oxyrhabdium leporinum
AGAGAAGAGAAGAGAAGAGAAGAGAAGAGAAGAGAAGAGAAGAGAAGAGAAGAGAAGAGTTGGAAGGGACCTTAGAGATCTTCTAGTCCAACCCCCTGCTTAGGCAGGATTATGTAATACATTGTGTAATGTTATGTAATTACATTGTAAACTATTAAATAATTTACTGCATTATCATGCATTTTTAAATTCTACATTGCTTGGAGTCTGATGGATCAGAGTAGTACTGAAATCTTATAGACGCACTTTAATTTTATATTATGTGTTCAATTTTCTTTTAAGCATTGTGTTTTTATGCTGGCTTGTAAGAAGTGACATCAAAAAATAAAGCCAATGTTCACCTCTTTTACTCCACATGATAATTTAAAGATTTTTCAATTTATTTCCTGAACTCAAACTGTGGTTTATAAATCATATACACAGGTTTTAACTTAACACACAAGATTTGTTTGGGTGTATTTTAAAAGTCTCCGCCACCTCCTTCCCTCTGAAACCTGAATGAGTTTACTTTTTGTCACTGAAAAAATCACTTTACAATAGTAGTCATATCAGTAGTCATTTTCACACATACTGAGAAACTTTAACTCATAGTTTTGTCCAAATGTTGGTAAAACCTGGACTTCTGATGGTTTATACTATAAGTGGAATATATTTGAATGATGATGCATTAAAAAAAAACTCTGGGACATTCTGGGATAGTGTTTCTCAACTTCAAAATTTTTAAGATATGTGAACTTCAACTCCCAGAATTCCCCAGCAAGCTTTGGGAGTTGAAATCCACTCATCTTAAGGTTGCTGAAGTTGAGAATCACTGTCTAGGAGAAAGGTTATGGTCTAACCTTTTGCCTTGATCTAGATTTCATACATTTGAAATTTTATTATACAATGACTGAAGCCAATACTTTTGTCTGACGTGGCAGAGCCTAGGCACCATGGTGAGAACTAGACCACAGTAACTGCAAGAAGCAATTGATTTAAAGCTTTAACTGCAGACCAATATGATAAGGCATGTTTTTAAAACAAATAAGCTTGCCACAAATTTCCCCTGAATTTCAATTACCTAATTCATGAGTGGTTGTAAAAGCAGCTTGCAAGCCATCATCTTCTATGATGGAGCAACTGCGGTTTGGATCACAAACAGTTCCCACATCAGCCATCCCAAGAGTGTCACATGATTTGGCACCACAGAGATCCTATAAAAAGAAAATATGTACTTTCATTATTAATTGGGTCAGGAGCTTGTCTGACAGAATGAAATTATTTTGGCAATATGCCTTTTCATAATGGAAAGAACACTAGAGGCTTCAAAAATAAAAAAAAATGTTATTCAATATGGAAGATGTATTAGGAACAGATGATGATGACTGTAGTATCATTACAACCATGCCACAACAGATATTCAGTGCACTATTTCTATGAATTAGTTGAGTAAACTATTTCATTATCTCACATTTTAAATGATGACAATAGTTTCTACTCAGGTTTTACAGTTATTTGTCAATGGAGAGACTAGAAACATCTTCTGAATGTTTGAAAAAAACTGGATGGTCGTGGTCATGTAATGTTAAAACTTCCTAATCAAACACTCAATAAATATTTTTGTTCATTTTTCCATGGGGAACACTATTAAATGTATAACAAATTAAATTTATTCCAAGAAACCATACTTTTGACATACTGTTTGAAATAATTCAAATTAAAAAATGTAAAAGTAAAAGAAGCATTTTTGAATCTACTGACTGAAGAAAGTTCAAATTACATTAACTGGAACCTATAAATATCTAGTCTTTCCCGTATTTTGCCTTACCTGTCTGGTAAAAAAAATTGCAGTATCATAGTGTTCTGTGTGCCGGTCACTGGGAGGATTATGTTGCTTCTGCCAGTTACAAAAATTCCTTAAAGTGAGAACAGCATTTGAAGATACATCAGGCCCCTTCTGCTCATCATAGATGACTATTATTTTCACCACCACCAAATTAATAGGGTTCCGGATACTGGGATGCTTGTACATTCTACTGGCCACAGACAGGAGGGTGAGAAGGTAGTGCTTCAGTCCATTGCCATGGAACTCTGCCATAGATTGGTCTGCTACAAGCAAAGTTTCCACATAGCGGGGGCTCGACACAAATCTTTTCTTCCTTATATGTCTATTTTCTATATTAAAAAAAGTAAAATATAAGAAATATATATTACCAATATTTCCCAACAGTATTTATACAACTGGCAAATCATAATCATTAACCACTGCCAAGACAGAATGGGAATCACAAAGATTATCTAAACAGCCCACTCTTTTTGATTCATTTTAAATAAAACTAAAGAATATTAATGAATATTAACCCTACTACAAAGGGTTAAATCCTCAGACTACCTATTAAGAAATATTTCCATTGAGGATTTTCAACATGAATCATTACTGCTATCAATAAATTTTCACAGCCATCCTCCTTAAATATTAAAATTACTGAAGTGAAAGACGTTGTCTGGATCTGATCCAAAATTTCCCAATGGCATGGAAAGGGAAATACTCCCATTTTCTTTCTCCGGTTTCCAGTTCCTGTTTAGTAATCAAATAGAAAGGAGTTTCAACTTGCTGCAACTAAAAGTACTTCAGTTATGTAGGTGTCCCATTGTCTGGGTCTGGCAAGGTTTATGCCTGACTTGAAATTGGATGGGAGTTATTCAGGGATATCATTTGATTGGGAACTAAAAAAAATCATCTTGGAAGAATGGGAGTAGTAAACCAATACTATTTGGCTGTTGAGGTAACTACACAAATGTGTTCATAAATTAATCAAGAACACAGTTCAACTTGAAAGAGACTTTTCTACCGGTATTAAAGAGGAAAATATGCTTTCCCATAATAAAAACATGTTTGTTGTCACATACAAATTCTATATATTAATATTTATGTTTGTGGCTTTCTAAATGGGAAGCCAAATACAATAATAAACAGTTGATTTCAAGAGGATCTGAGAGTGGACTCTCCTTGAATCAGCACCAAACAGCACCCCAAAACAGCATAATCTAGATGAAGTTCAGCATAAAGATCTTCAGAATTGTCTGTTCCAAGATTTGTAAATATTGCACATCTTTAATTGCATTGCCCTAAACCAGCTAATCATATTTCAGCTTACCATAAATCCACAGACCATGTATATGAAATATATATATGCACTGCACCGTTTGAATCCAGATACTTAGGGTGAATTCAGTAAGCCATGTGATGCAAATTCAGGCATACATTTTCCATGAAATGTATTCCATTTTGTGACTGCATTTTCCTTATTGCATTAAGTATTATAAGCTCATTTATTAGGTGCATCTCACAAAATACAGGTTCAGAAGGACCACTTTGGAGTAGGTATGCACGAGCTGTCATCAACCAGTAATGACTGAAATGTTTGTTACAAAATGTCTTGCACTAATCATATGGCAAATTCTACCGTACTTAGCCTAAGGCAATTCCACACCCGAGACTTCTCCACTTTAAGTATCTTCCTGCGTTTATAGAGAAACGTTAATCCCACGTATTTAATCTGATTTGCTCCCATTCATAAAACCTTACCCTGGGACTATTGGGAAGTTCTGTTCATTGCAATCAAAATATTTGATTTCCCTCCTAATAGCTGGACTCGAGAAGTCACTAATTTAACGTAATCCCCCGAATCAACAGTACTTCCCCTAATCCCACCACTTTCCAGCATGAAAAACCACGAAATTCAACTCAGTCTAGCACTTTTAACGCCTCCATTTATGACCTCAGCTTTTAGAGCGACCAATAGCAGCACGTCGAAACGTGGTTTTTGGACCATTCCGAACGCATTGAAAACTGTGTGTCTGGGGCGCATGCGTGCCCCGCAGCATCGTCACTGCTGTTCCCAGAGCTAACCTCGTTGTTCGGATAAGGGCTATGAAGAGAGGTGCGGTGCAGGGAGAGTAATACCTGCGTGGGTCGTGTAGTCCTCCTGCTGCTCTTCCCCTCGGTGCCGCCGCCCTTTGGAGCCCGAACTTTCGTTGGAGTCGGGCACCTCGCACTTAGTACCGCTGTCACGGGGGACGCGGCTCTGCCGAGAACGGCTCAGGAGGTGGAGCTGAGGCTGCTCCCCTCCTCGAGCCTGGGAGACGTTGGCCGGCTGAATGAGATACTCTGAGCCGCGCAGGTAGAAGGCGCCGCGGATTCCTCCGCATAGGCTGAGCGCTGCGGCCGAGGCTGGATCCCCATTGACCGTGCCGGAATAGAAGCAGCTGGCTAAGTTGGCGCCGAGCGCTTGGTGGGCCTCCTCTTCCTCCCTCCGGCTTTGGGGGCGGCTGCCAACATATTGGAACGTCAGAGCCGGAGCTAAAAAGCTGTCGTCGGGCTTCAGCTCCAAACTGAAGCGCTCGCCAAAGGCGGCCAAGCGGTAGAACTGCTCGTCGGCCGCTCGCCGCCGCCCGACGGAGTCCACTTTCACTGGCACCACCAGCTCCTCCTCTTGGGGCGAAGAAGGGCCGCCTCGAGCACCCAGCGAGAGCAACAGCGTGCTCAGCGCCAGGCATGCCTTAGCTCCCTTCATGCTGCACCGCAGCGCGCGAGGCGATAGACAGGAAAATGAACAATAATTACGATGAGGAGAGGAGTTTTGAAAACGTTGAAGATGGCAAGCAAATCTCGCCTTAGCACCAGCGGGCAGAATGTCTGTCGAACCGTTTAGAGGCGAGCTAAATGCGCTGCTTGTAACGGCCTAGTTAGACAAAAGCGCTGTAGGGCTCCTGCGCCCTAAGTTCACTGGCAAAGTCCTGAAGGAGAGCTAGAGATAAGCGAGCCTCGGCTCTTCGCCTCGAGTATGGGAGCGAAGGCAACGCGCGCTTGCACTTATAAGGAGAACGTCCAGCCCCCCTTCCCCCCCCCTCTGTCGTGGAGGCGGGAATCGGCTTTAACTCAGTTGTGCGTAAAGTCAGCGCGGCAACCGTGCCCCTGCCCGTCTCTCTTTCTGGCGATTAGCCGTAGACTGCCCGAAGTGGGAGAACATATAAGCTGAGGGGGAAAATAGCTGCTTTATCCGCTCACGCTACGATTCCCCCAAAGCTACCCGGCCTGGCAGTCCTTTTGCTCTCCCTCGGCACACCTCACGCTCCTCTGCAACTCAAGTTTTCCGCGTAGGAGCTGCTGCGGTTTCTTTTTCCAGGAGCGGGAGATTTTCTTGAATCCCGTCCATCCAGTTCTCTGCCAGATCCTTTTTCCTTCCACCGCCCTGGCTATTCCAAGCCCTTTTGAGAGCCAAAGTTTTTAGGACAGCAGAGCACGAATGAAAGGATACGAGATATTTTACACGTTAGATGGACGTTGTACCTTTCGGGAAAGATTTCTAAAACTAAGGCCATAGTAGCACAATTGCTCAATATACATCAGTGATAGAACAGGTGAACGTGAGGGCACCGCATCTCCTGCATTCATAAGTATCCACCACGTGAAGTGACTTTCTATTGTATTCATCTCACCTAGTGAAACACTGGGTAATAAATGTTTCAAAGAAGAAAGCACTGGGGAACCAAGGCACAATATTTACACCTTTCTGTTTGGACCTAAAAACAAAGCTCTTATTATTTGGTTCCAAGAAACCAGTTTAAAGGAATAGCATGTACTCAAGAGACCTTGGTTAGTTGTAAGCAGAGAATTACCTGTAGGTTATTTTCCTTTATAGCTCTCATTGTACCTGCTGTACTATTATAGTCTGCATGTATAGACTGTTACATATGCATACAATTGGAAGCCTATATTCTTTTTAGGTAACTTAAGCAGAAACATTTGTGTAGGTACAGTTTTCTAAACAAGCTCTAGCAGTACAGCTAATCCACTTAATTCCTTGTATGCATCAGGCTTGGGATTTCTGTTTTGATTGCATGGTTTCTGCATTCCCCCATCCCAGTTAAGATAGGCTTCTAGAGATTTAGGATAAAGACTCTTCCCCCAGACATGTCTGGAATAAGTAATGCTTTGGTTCCAAAGTTTTCTATTGCATCATCTTTACATGAGAGTAGTATTCATGGGGGGGGGGGGGTGCCATTTGGCCTTTGTACAAAGACCACATTTCACTGTTGCCATCTGCCCATAGGGATTTGCTCCCTAGATCCAAAGGCCATGGCTATTCTTGCATCACAGTTGAATATATATCTGGGCGTTTTTGTTGTATAATTAGTATTTCCTGTAGGGTTATTTTTGTTATAAATCAGTCTTTTTCAAACAATAATCATTTATCTTTCATTCATTATAATACTTTTTCCATCACTTTAAACAGTGTTTTCCTTCCTCCCCAAAATCTGCACTATATTAAAAACCCTTTGACTGAACATCTCAGTTGTCAAGCTTTTCTTTCAGAGTTTTATTTCATTAGATACAAGTTCTGTTCATCTGTTATTTTTGCTTATTGTTGGACAAGGATAATATATTTCAACAAGATTAGCTTTTTTTTTAATCCACTGAGCCATGCAACATTAATGGGAGAAACTAGAATTATTTCATAGGGTATATTTGTGTAAGCACAAACATTTAGAATACAAAGACCCTGGATTTATCCCTTCCAAAAATGTTAATATAGAGTGTTAGCAAACAGACTAAAAATTCTGTGTAATGTCTAAGAAAAGAGACATAGAACTTTATTTCAAATTTGTCTCTTTTATTTTCCTGGAACCACCTATATTATTGTGAGTTTTCATTAGAACAAATATTTTTTGTGTTAATTTATTAATTTGGAAAAATGGTGAAACCCACTCCTGTTGTTTTTGCTTGAAAGTAAGTACCTTAAATTCTGTAGGGTATAATGCAAAATGAATAAAGATTGTTTTCACTGGTTTCATAAGCATACTTAATATGTAGCAAACCTTTTCAAGCTTAGAGCCCAGCTCCTAGCAAATACCCTACAAATTGAAACAATGTGTATAGATTTTCCTTAAAAAGATACTTTACAATTTAAAATTACTAGTGTTAGTATCTCTTTGGTTTCAATCTAATTATCTATCTCCCTATTGAAAATTCAGCAAACTAGCTATTTAATCAAATACTTTATGATCACATGTACCCTATCTAACCTCAATACTATACCAATAGTTTAAAAAATACAGACCACCTTAAAACTATTTTGAAATTATTTTTTTTCCCAGCAGATGGCACTCTAAGTATTAAAAACCACCAGTTTCCTAATGTTTTATAACTCTGTGAATTTAGTTTCTTTTGGAAGCGTTGATATTTTACTTATCTGTAAATGGCTTGGAGAAGGCTGTAAAGCACTGAAGCAGTATATAAGTCTTATTGCTATTGCTATCAGTATTTTGCAAAAAAAATGTGAATATATGTATATTATCTAAGAAGCTAAAATGAATGAAAATACTAATGCATATTTGCTATTAAAATACTAAATATTATGTAAACATGAAATTAAGATCAATTAAATCAGAATGTACTTATAATACGCATGTAGGTAAGGATTATGCTATAAATTACCTTGTACATGAGGCATAATTTTATATGAGGTATAGATTTGATAATCAGCCTATGGTTGGACTGTCTAATAAACTGAGATTGTAAACTAAGATTGTTCTGTTAAGGGAGCTTTCTTCATAATTAAACTGGTTACAAATGAAGCCATACTTAAGCTTCTTTGAAATCTGTGGGTTTTAAATCATGATTTAAAAACAATTGGTTATGGTAGGAATAATAAATAACTAACAGAACAAATAATCTTGTTATGTCACTGCCCCAAAGCAAATCCTGTTGAATTCCAGTACATTTACTTCCAGGTAAAATATACCTGCAGTTGTAATTCAGTGTATCCTACTTTTTAAAATGGAAAATACTGACATATGTTATACCATAAATCATGTTTAATATATATTAATTGTGTTAAAATATTATGCTAAGGGAGAGTTAAGGAGGCTAGTGCAATCAGCAAACCCACTATTGTTTGGACTGAGAATGGTACTGATGGAGTCAGATACATCCAAGATGGAAGAATTTGTACACATTTCTTGTAGTTGTTCATTTAGTTGTAATGTTGCAAAATAAACTTTTGAAACCATTGTTCAGTCAAACCATCTCATGAAGAGTTTTGGAGGAAATAAGGATATTTTCTCTCGCCTAAAGTGGCTTTATAAATTAACCCCAAAACTCTCTGTTCCTGAAGGATGTCTGAAATACACTGGAAAGTTTATGAAATTTGCATGGACCCTATGTTCTTCCTATGGTATTAGTTAGTTCTTGATAGTTTATTTATTTTTATTATTTATTCTAGAATTATTCTAGAATTGTTCTAGAATTGTACCATGTTTCCCTGAAAATAAGACCTATCCCCAAAATAAGCCCTAGTGAAGATCATCATCAGACCGGGGGTAGGGGGAAGCATGGCCAACACAGGAGGTGGTGAGCATGTGGGGACCTCCAGGGAGAACCAGCCCAGTGGTAGCAGCGCTCCCATCAGCCCCTGCACTCGCCACCTGTACATGAAAAAAAGACGTTCCCGAAAATAAGCCCTGGTGCTTATTTTGAAGCCCCAAAAAATATAAGATTGGGTCTTATTTTCAGAGAAACACCGTATACAGAATTCTAATTTTGTTAATAAAATTCAAACCACCATGAAGAAATCTGTAGACAATGAAAAAAAAATATTGTAGCATTCTTACTTTTCAATCTATATACCTATTTCAAAATGTGCTGAACAAGTTAAGGTCAGCAATTGAAAAAAAATACTTAAAAAAAATAAAAAATAAGAAGTGAAGTTTGTGATCTAAACCACCAGATGGCTCACTAACTTCAGGAAAATAATCACTAATGATTTGTTTTTTAAATATTCATATGAATTGTACTACCACAGTAATGTAGAATTTTGCCAGTTTTGTATCGATATGTTGCATGGGTGTACAAATCTGGATTGCCTTGAGAAGATAGTTTATTGAATGGTAATAGCTGTTTAGTGCTGCATAAATGAAGTATTAATAAATTACATGAGATCAGAAAGTAGAAGTAAATTACCAATATCTGTAAATAATGCTTGAAATTGATAGACAATATTATAGTCCAGTCCAAAGACTCATACAATGCAGAATAGCTAATGTTACGATTTTTGCTATTTTGCCTAGGTTACATTAGATAATGAAACATCTATAGATCATTGCTAAGGTGATGAGTGCCATCTGGAGTTTGCACTGCTGTTTAGTCAGACTCGTCATCCTCTAGTGCTGTGATGGCGAACCTATGGCACGAGTGTCACGAGTGCCCTCTCTCTGGGCACGTGAGCCATCACCCCAGCTCAGCTTTGCTGTGCATACACATGTGCCTCCCACCGGCCAGCTGGTCTCTGCCATGCATGCGTGGGGGGTGGGCCACGCAGGGGTCATGCGCAGGGTGCTCGTGCGTCGCATTTTGCACCAACTTTTTGCAGTTGGTGCTGAAAAGGTTAGCCATCACTGCTCTAGTGCCTTGTCTGGTCAAATGCATGGGCTATGGCTCATACATGATTGCAGTCCCATAAAGATGATTATTCAGCTTTGCCTCAAACATTTTGTTTCTTGTGACAAATAAGTGGTACATCTCTCCATTTCATATAAAAATTCATATGAAAGCCAATCAAAGTGATAAAATTCTACTTTTGCATTCATGATTGCGCATTGATGATGTGAAGTGCCTTGTAGCTTACCTTACCTTATCTTTATTTATTTATTAAAGTTATAGGTTCCCCGCAGTTGCCTTGAACTACAAGATGGATGGCATATAAATTTAATAAATAAATAAATGTAAGGTAAATTAAAAGGCACTTCACAGCTCCAGCTTCCAAACATTAAGACAGTTTGACAGTCCTACAGCGTACTGGCTAATGATAAGGCAGACTAATGATTAGCCCCGTAACATGAAGAGCATGTTGTCATAGAGAAATAAACTAAACTGTTTTCCTGACTCAAGTTTGCCAACATATAATTTCAACATGAATAAGATAAAGAGTATGGTAATTTAGTACCAGATAATGATCAAGATAATAATCAAATTTGGAGTCTGTCTGTTACATATATACAATAAGAACACACATATTTGTAACAATTTACAATTACTTAATTACATAGATCTAGGTTGTTTAATTTGTTACACTGTTTCTTATTAGTAGGCTGTTGGTCAGCTATCTGTTTCAGGGAAATCACTGGTAGACCTCCTGTCTGAAAGCCATGGCAATTATGTACAGTTCAGGCTTGTGTTTAACCTAAACTAAAACCTTCTGGAAGTCAGTGGGAAGAGGAAGTATTCAATTATTCTGGGTTTTCATGGCATTTTCTCTACTAAAAAGAAATAAGTTGTCATCTTTGGAATACAGTCTAAATGGTTTCTCTTGTCTTCCTTTCCTAGTACAATTTAATTGCAAATAATCTGACCATTCAAATGAAACATTCCCTTTCTTTTCTCCTGATCCTACAAACTGATTCTTGATTGAGAACTGCATCTTCAGAGTTATCAGATTTATTTGTTTGCTTATTTAATTTATATGGTTTCCCATTTCACTTCCATGATTCCAGGCAGCTTAGAAAGTTAAAAACAAAAACAATATAAAAAATAATAAAAAATAAGAGAAATCATTAAAACATTAAAAGCAATATAAACTATTAAAATATAATAAGCACCATCAATTCCCCTAGCAGTACAAGCTTTTTTTTTTAAATCTTGCAAGCAATGTATCCTCTTTCACTTTAATTTTTTGAGCATGTCACAGCTTAATAACACATGGATAAAAAATTTAAAATAAAAGTAGACATAATACTATTATGTCTTGTCTTTCACGCTCACTTATAACATTTGATTCGATTTCTATGCAGATTTAGATTCTCCCCTTCCTCCTGACACTTGTCGCCTGGCTTTCTGAAGCCATCCCTTTGGAAACTGGATCTTTAATACATCTGGAAGGGTTTTCCAAATGTCTTTGGCTTAGACATTTTTTTTGAATTTACAATTAAGGAGTTATCCACTACCAAAAATATCCCAATTGCTCTATCACTTGCTGCATTCTGGGCTCTTTGCTCTTGACCTTTGAAACTCTCCTTGTCTAGTATAAAGATAATTCCTTGAGACTTCAGGAGCATTTTCATTTTGAATTATGAGTGAGAGAATTCCCATCCTTCCAGCTTCTCCACAGCCTGAAACTTTCCTTGAGCTATATCTGAAAGCTTTTTGCTTGCCCCCCCCTCTAATCTCAACCTTTTCTTCATCATGGACCCCCTTTAAATACATTTTGTGGCCACAGACCATGGCCATGGACCCCCAAAACTTAAGATTTAAGTCATAACCTTTCTTCAAGCATTTGCAGACACTCTCTGACAACATCGCCACAGGGTCCACAGACTACAAGTTGAGAACCACTGATCTAATCTTTACTTAGCTGATTAGGAGCCTCAGCCTTTAGTTTATCAAACTTCATCATATCATACTTAATTCTGTTGGGATTCTGTTGGGATGTTCTGTTTGAAGCAGTATCCCTCTACGAGAACATTTACAAGAATGGGAATCTAACCTGACCAAGGATTAGTCAGGCACATTTTATAATGGAAACAGGAAGGTGTTTATTTACAGGACATTTTAGGGATAAGGTCAAGCTAGTTATTATAATTATATCCCAGCAGAAAAGAGGGGGGGAAAGGAAGTGTTCTTGGAAGAAAAGCAGAAGAAACAATCCTTCCTTAGATGAACAATCTCTAAATGAGTATAGGCACAATGACAGACAAGGGATATATTATTTTTAATACCTTCACCATACTATCCTTTAGAACAATACATCATAAGTACTGAAGAGTGAATGCAATTGAATAGACTTCCAAAATTTCAAAGGTCACCTATCATTTTGAAATTGCAGTCTGATTACCTAACAATTCTGCCATTGTGGGCCCTTTATTAACAGTAATAACACCATTAGCTGCTTAATTTCTAAGATTACTTGCCGCCATTCCTATTATCTAATGATTTTCTAACGTAGAATATTTCCTAGATTTGTAATGGCAAATCATGAATAGTAAATAAAAAGTTACAATTACTGATTCAAGCCAGTAGGAAAATTTAGGAAAGCAAGTACCGTATTTTTCAGAGTATAAGACATTCTGAAGTATAAGACGCACCTAGCTTTTGGGGAGCAAAACGGGGGGGGGGGGAGAAAATCTGCCTCTGCAGCAGATCGGA
>JANHFL010001368.1:117571-129693 GCA_032468155.1 Oxyrhabdium leporinum
AAATAAATAAATAAATAAATAAATAAATAAATAAATAAATAAATAAATAAATAAATAAATAAATAAATAAATAAGAAATGATCACAAGAAGTATCTATATTGTGAGAATAAGATGACGTTGATAGAAATATGCAAGAACTGTAATCTAGGCCAGGAGTCCCCAATTCTTGATTGACAGATCACTACCAGTCCGCAACCTGTTGAGAACTCATCCATGCAAGTGGCGGGCAAGCTTGCAAAGCTCCATTTGCACATGTGCAGGATCAGGTTATGTGCACATCCCTTGGACACCGCTGCTGCCGCCACTGCTGGTCCACAGGGCTGGAAAGGTTGGGGATCACTGATCTAGGTGGAAACATTTTTTTAAAAAAAATCCAGAGCAATGAAATAGCATTTGAAAGTAGATCAGACAGATGCCTCCTTAATTCACTGGAGTATAAGAAGCGGGAGGACAGGTAGTCAGACAGACAAACAGACAGCACAATTAGATTTGTAAGATTTTAATAATGTAGCCAATCTGAATAAAAGGAGTTTTAGCTTTACTATGGAATTGATTTCGGGGCTGGTTTAAATAATGTTGCTGACAATTGTCTTCTTGGCAATGAACAGACTTCTTTCCATGCATATACAGTATTTCTGTTCTTCTTATATGCTATATCTGTGAATATAGGTAGTACTCAATTTACGACCACAACTGAGCCAAAAAATGTATGTTGCTAAGTTTGTTAAGTGAGTTTTGCCCCATTTTATGACTTTTCTTGTTACCTTTGTTAAGTGAACCACTGCAGTTGTTAAATTAAATTAATAACACGGTTAAGTGAATCTGACTTCCCCATTGACTTTGCTTGTCAGAAGGCCACAAAAGTAATCACATGACCCCAGGACACTACAACTGTTATAAATATGAACCAGTTGTCAAGCATCCAAATGTAAATCACGTGATCATGAGGATGCTGCAATGGTCATGTCACTTTTTTCAGTGCCATTGTAACTTCGAATAGTTACGAAATGAACTGTTGCAAGTCGAGAACTACCTGTACACTAAAAAACATGAAGAGGGTTGCATATGGTTTGTTTTGATCTAATATCTAATGTGGTAATTTAGAATGGAACAGTTATCAACATTCTGAGCAACTTGCCTAATTGCAGAAATAGAAATCCAATGGGGAGATTTTTTGGAGATTCTTCCTCCCCCCTCCAGCTCCTATTCAACTTTGGCATAATGTGGTCCATCTTGGAATTCTTTCTTGGGCAGCTTATCCCTCCATTCCACATTTGATCCCAATGTTTTTCTGAGCTGTGACTTCCATCAAATATTGGGATCTGCAAGTGATGGAAAATAGATAATCTATGGGAATTAATATGACACAGATTATGATTGGAATTGCCAGCACAAAATTAGTTAAGGCTGAAATAGGCCATGTACAGTGATACCTCGGTACTAATTGTTAATTAGTTCCAGGAGGTGCAATGAGTACCAAAAATGATGAGTACCAAACACATTTGTCCCATAAGGAATAGTGTAGTGAGTCACAAGGCAGCCAACACTGACAAGTTCTAGTGTGTGCGTTAAATACCACACAAATGATGAATACCGGGAGAAAATTTTCATGTCAAAATGTGTTGAGTACCAAATTTGAATTTCAAAATAGTACTACTTTCTATATTAGTCATCATTGTTTTAGAGAATGATTGGCCATTAGTGTTTAATATTGCAAAACAAATACCATTTAGTAGACACCACACAAGTTTCTATTAATGTTAATAATAAAAGTTGGTATGTGCTGCTCAAGAAAAAAAAAATCCCACTACTTTCTGGCTCTTAGTCAATACAGTTTTGCTTTAGAACAGGAGTGTCAAACTAAAGGCCCAGGGGGTCGATCTGACCTGCAGGGTGCTTAGATCTGGCCCGCAAGACTGCCCTGGAAACAGTGAAGGACAGCCTGCAGTGCCTTCTTTCAGGAAAAATGGAATTCCATTTTGCTGGCAGAGGATTGTGAGGCTATTGCAGGTGAAAATGGAGGTCGGTAGCCCATTTTCACTGGCAGAGTGCTCAGGCCACCACAGGTCCCCCGATACGAGTGACATTGATCTGGCCATGCCCACCCTGGCCATGCCCACCCCAGTCCCCCAAGGTCAAACACAACCCTGATGCGGCCCTCAATGAAACTGAGTTTGACATCCCTGCTTTAGAATATCTGCAGCAGCTACTCCTACAGAATATTCTCAGGCTTGGCTTTATGTTTATTAAAATGAAATTTGCTTCAATTTCTATGTTAAGTTAATTTGGGGATATTCTGCAAGTCGAACTAGCTATTTAATTTGTAGTAATTACCAGAAGTTACTCTTGCTGTTACCATCTTTAGCCTTTTTCAATTTGTTAATTAAACCAGTCACTCTGACTGCTGGAATATGGATTTAGGTAAAGGCTCAGAGCTTCACTTTGATATACCCTCCTCCCCAAAAATATGATTTACAACTGGTGACCATTAGTACCTCTGAAATCTCTATATATAGAAAAAAGTTGGCATTGCCTGTATGACATGAACTGAAAATGTTTTGAAATATAGTTCACTTCTTACTGATTCAGTTGTTTTAGCTGTTTCACAGAATATACATCAGTATAGCAACAGTGTTGTTTAATGGAGATATCATACTGATGTCCAGCAGTAATATATAGTACTAGCGATGTGTATAGGGTCATGATCTCTTCATAGATAAACAAATATGGATGTGGAATGGCGGTATCAAGTCTGAGATAAAATATTTCAAATCACAAATTCAAGTTACTTATCCCTCTTTTAAAAATTTTGGATTTATATTAGTCATGTCTTGCTGACTTCAGTCAACCACCTTATAAAGTATGCAATATTGTAATGCAGTTGGCATAGGAATTGTAGTATTTACATATTTTCTTTGACCTCTATATTAGTGATGCCAAACAAGCAAGATTTCATGATATTTTGGCAATTTATTACTTTTTAAATATTTTTTTTAAAAAGTGACGTTCACTAGGAAACAGCTGTTATACCCTTATAAATCAATCTGGATCATAAAGAGTTTATTTTTTGGTTGCATATCTGTTGATTTTAAATTAACTGTATAGGCCACTTTTCTATGGAGAACTGTCACCTGGGATTATAGGCTTATTTAAACTCTACTGAATTCACTGAATAATAAACTGGGTTTTTTGGTCCTACTGACTATTGTATTACCTTGGAACTAAAAGAAGAGATTATTGTTCAAATATAAAAATGAACAGTGAATTGCAAACTGGTAAAACGGTTATATTCAGGTACATTCTGGATTACCTTTTTGATCCTGAATATAAAGAGTGACACTGCACTAATACTGCCCTAATGACATACACATATATCTAGTGCAATTTTTTTTTAGAAACCTCTTTTTTGCCTTCTTGACCTTGAGACTTCCTTCTGTGTCCTACTGTGACCCAGCTCTCATGATATCTAGCCAAACTTTGCTTTTTGATATGCAGGAAATCAATTTTATGCAGTTATTAATGTATTGTATTACATTGTGTATATACATACACATTTATTTGGGAAATCATTTGTATTAACAATTCTCTGATTACAAAGCAATTCTGAGCTGAAAGCTGAAACCTTTCATTTTTAACATTCCTTGCAGGGGAAAGAAGTTTATCTAAATGAATCACCTGAGAACTTCTTCACATATACAGTTGTTTAGAATGCATAGGCTTTTTCAAGTTTTAAATCTTTTTTTTGTCCTATTTCATCCAACTGTACAGGGTAAATCTTTGAAAACTGTGTTTCCACACTGAAGCTTAAGGAAGTAAAAGGCATTCAAAAATGTGATAATTTGGTACCTACATGTATGAATTCAGTATGTTTATATATGTGATACAGCCACACTTCCATGCACCCAAATATCTTTATTCATACTGCTTAACACACACACACACACACCTGCATGCACCACATTCACTTACACGTTTGTTTTAAAAAATATATTTTAAAAAACAATATAAAAGCAACTCATTGTGTGTGTGTTAAATTCATATAGCACTTTCCATTCAAATATAAGACATAAATAGAAAAACAGAAGAGGAAAAATAGACAAAATAATGATTGAAAAACAATTTAAATATAGAATTTTTACAATTGGCATTTCATGTTAAATAATATAAATACATTACATCCATTCACATACCAATTTGTAAAAAAGCACAATAAATTATTATTTTTTCAGTGCTATGTTGTTTTTTCCTTTTTGTATGTTTTCATTTGTACATATGTTTTATCAGTTGCCAGCGTACTTTCATTGATTTCCTTTCTATCACAACAACTGCTTAAAGGGAAAAGTACTACGTATTCAACTTATTTGAGTAGGTTTTGTTGACAGCCTACATGCCACTATTTCCCATGTGTTCCATGAAGCCATGGTTTGGGTTTTAGCACTTACATTTAGGTACTGTAAATACATACTTTAATTTATGGCTTAGATGATTGTTCAGGAACACAGAAAAGGGTCTTACCAATAATCAAAATCTGCTAATATACTTGAGACTTTAGCATTCAATTTAATCCAATTTAGCTTGTAAGATTTTCAGAAAAATGGAAAATAATCGAGTAGTAACTAGATCTGAGTCCTTGGAAGTAACCTGCTTCCAAATTAGTCTAAAACTATAATATAATTTGCACCAGCTTCACATTTACAAACAGACAAAGTAGTGTGGAGGATGTGAAGATGTAACAAAAACAGAAGTATAGGAAAGTGCAGGCCCATGGGAAAAAGCTGAAATATACACATCAGTTTAATTTTTCAACTTTCTGCTTGCCAAAATTTACAACAACTCTCACATGTTAATACAATTCTAATCATGATATAGTAAAGAACTGAAACCCATTTTTTCTCATGCTTTTATTTAAAACTATCTTACTTACACATGCTATGTAACTTAGACTGCTATCTGAGTGCATCCTATCAACTTCAAAGATTCTTCCATTGATTACTCTTTCCTGTCTGACAATGCGATGATTGTTGTTAGGTGAAAACCTCAAGCACAGGAGAAAATCACTTCACTGTTACAACTCCATGTAGGTTATCTATGTATGCATGTATGTATATACAATGTATGTGTTTGTATACATGTGTGTATATAATGCCAAAATCTAGTGACAAGGAATTTCAGGAAATGCTGTAATAAGAATAGAATCTGAACATAGTATGAAATGAAATTTATTCTTAATTATTAAAAGAATAAAATTTGAAAATTGGAGCTGAATTGAGACTTTTGTTTTTATTTTTACTTTGTACTGCCTTTTCTCTATTACATAATAATAATAGAAATTGGCTGAATTCTGAGGAAGTTAAAGAAAATACTGCATATTTTCTCAGCACAAAAGTGTATTTTCACTTCCAAAACTGCATTATTTGTCTTATGGTATGATTTAATATTTCTCTTAAGCCAAATCAGATAAAACTATTGTTTTATAGCACAATCCAGAGAAGATTGTTCTATAAAATTTTGTGCCTTTGTGGATCTGTGATTCAGAAACCTATGCAACTATATATGCAGTTACTCATGTAAATGTATATAACATAATGTTAATGTACATTGTGTTGCTTTTGATGGGACTATTCTGAAATACCTGCCTTGATATGTATGCAGTGACATTCTCTTAACTAATCATATAGAATTATATTTCTTTACAATTAAAGATATATTCTAGAAACCAGACATGTTTAGTTGTTCCTATGGTGCACTGAGAAATTACAATCTTATATCACCTGATGGCCTGAAGATATGAAACTGCAACTGTTTTACATCATGGATAATTGCCTCTAATTCAGTCAGTTTATTTATTTGTAAACTGTGATAACTCCATTACTAATCTAAAATGACTGGGCTGAATCAGGAAATCTCAAATCTGTAGACTTCACTCATGTAAACAGGGCTTTTATAACAAGATAGGTTAAACAAATAGTCAGATTTCTTCCCCCTAAAAACCGTTGCCTCAGAAAACAAATTCTTAAAATGATGCATTCCATCCACAGCAATATTAAAAGCTGGTGATAGAAGCAAGTATTTAAGTGCAAAGGTTTTAGATTGTAATGTTCATAAAAAAATCAATATTTTATATATATTTGTGGCTCCAATGAAATTTGTAATGAAATTCCATTGGAAATTAAAGCAGCTTGATTTGTCTCTACTCAAAATATAGTGGAAGGCACTGGTAACAAAGATATCATCTCTGTTTTCTATATTTTAATATTTCAGCCAAATACTATATATATTAAATGTCAATTAATTTCTCTTGATTCAGATGAGGTATTTATATTACTTTTTTAAACTGGAAATTCATTTCCTTATAGTTGGTAAAAAATAGTTTTCTTTCTGAAAATAATCTTATGAGAGTAAGCTACAGCTCCCAAAACTAAATATGGCTTTATTTTCTTTTGATCTTTCCAGTGCAATCCTATAGATGTTCAATCTGAAAATTCTCATTTTGTTTATTACTCCCTAATAAGTACATTTAGGATTTCAGCTTTACAATTAAAACTTTTGTCTATAAGTAATTCAATTACTTCTAAATTCTATAAAGTTTACTCCCCAAAGTAGGTAGAAACTAAAGCCTTAATCTAAAAAAATATGTAATGACTTAAAAAATAAATACATCTGTGATTTGAAAACAAAAATATTTCATGGATTCTCCCCATTTATGCATTTATAGGTATTTTTTGAAGTGTTCCTGATTGAACACCCACTCATTTCACTGAAGGAACTGATATACTAACAATTATAGTGGTAACAGTTATGTATCCTTGAAATTGTGGGGCAGTTTGTGCACATAAGATATGTACCCAATCTGAGCATGTGCAAATCTCTGGATTGGGATGCTTGGTAACATTCAGCCAAACATCAAAAGAACTAGACAAAAAAATGCTTTATGAAAAAAACCCAATGTTTTTGTTTTTGTTTTAACCACTGTAAAATTCTTCCTTCAGGACAAATTCATGGCACGCTATTAGATTTCCAGTAGGAACCACTTCAAAACTAATAGGGAAAACAGAGGTGAACAGATTTCATAAATCTGAGCTGGAAGACACTTACGACATGACCCAGTGTCTCACCAAAATTTCCCCTTTCCATATATTGGGGATGAGTAACCCACATGTAATTTCAGACTGTTTTCAAAATCTCTATGTCAACAGTTAGCACAGATCTCTAACAAGAGTCATCTGCCTCTCCCATAGCAACTGCAAGATGAAAAAGGAAAGGGAACGGAAGAGGGAAAGAAGTGGCAGAAATGGAAAGAGGTAGTAGAAATAGAGATAAAAAGGGAGTAGCAGAAAGGGAGACAGCAGAAAGCTAATGCCCCAAGAACTTTAGACTCTAGCTTCATCCATGTCTGGATTTAGTTGTATCTTAGACATGTGGCAGTTGAGGGGGGGAGTTCTCCATTATGTTATGTGTGCTGTTTCCATGTAATGAATTCCCTCTATCTCTATTTGTGGCACATCTTTCATTAGTTTGATAATTTCTGAGGTACAGTATTCTAAATCGGTAGTCTCCAACCTTTCTGGCTTTGTGGACAGGCATTGGGGGAGGAGATGGTTCCATTTGAGCAGCAGGCATGCTTCCGTAGCCTGATTCTGAATGGGCCACAGCCAAGGGGTTGGGGACCCTTGCTCTAAATGCATAAAATAAAATACTTTTTTTTCAAATTTTAAAGCATCATACTAGCAGCTTTCCCCCCCTTTTCTACTGCTGCAGACTGTGCCTATAAAAATTCCTCATCAGAAAGACATTAATATAGAATAAATTCTATCGTCAGGAAATTCTTAGAATAGAAATGTATTTCCTGTTGTCAGAAAGATATTACTTTTTTTTTTTCTTTAAAGCAGCAACCTCTTAATTTTCCGGTAAAATACCAACAGCCACTTTTTTTAAAGAAAGGCATATGAGTCAACAGTGGCTGAAGACCTACTAGTACTTTTGTCTATCACTTGTGTTAAACATAAAGGCTGCTGTTTGTTGTAAGAAAATCAAGTGATATAAAGTGACATACCAAAGCAAAGATAGTTAGTTACAAATAGTATAAAAGAAGCTACTGTAGAATCATGGGTAATTTTGACAAGTTGTCTAAAGACATCCAATGTTAGAGGTAGGTGAGAAAAGGGAGATGATTCTGTAACTGGATATCCCATTATAACTTCTCCACTGGTTTATCCTCTTATTTGCAGATACAAAGGGCTCGTAACAGCTAACACTTAGTGCTTTTGACATATTGAGATCACCTCATGCGACCAGCTCATATCTCCCTTTGGTTCAAATAGGCATGTCCTGCCAAGAACAATTGCCAAGAATATGAGAGAATATTGATGCATTATCTTCCTTTGTTTCTGGGTAGATCTTATGTCAATATGCCAAATAAGATTCAAGAAGACTCCTTCTGAAGAAGTCTGCAGCCACAGGTTAACATTTTTTAAATAAACATTGTTTGAATGCTGAAGGTCTTTGAGACAGAAGGCAGCCTTTAGCTAATTTTCCATTCCCATCTTTACACTGGACAGTTCTTGTATGCCACCCCGTATCACATGTTCGAGAACAAGAAAGCCAGGGTCCGGTTATCCACTGGGGCTGAGCAAGTGACGGACTAATTTTGTTACTACTGTTGTTGTTAGTGACAGAATTTGTCATTTGGGTTTGCTTCTTTGGCACATAGAAACTATAGCGGACATCCATTGGTGTAGTTGAATCTGTTGCAAGAATCTGTACTATCAAGATCTCCTTGGTGCGTGTATGTCCCATGGCATGCAAGAAATCATCTTTGTGACTCCAGCCACTGTAGTTCATAACTGTTCCATTGAGGTCAATGATGGTCTCTGAAGTTGAGATCATGTATTTTCCATTGACAAGATATTCACCATTTTTCTTTTTCAAAGCCAAGTAAGCAGTGAATCTACTTTGGTCTTTCATTTTGAACTGTCGTATTTTGATGTGTGTTGCTCCTTCTGGTATTTTAACAATATCTGTATAACCCTTACTGAAATAAAGGAACAATAAGTTAAACAAGCAAAACAAAGACCTGGCATTTGTTCCCCAAAATGCAAAATGCCTTCCTCTCAGACTCCTTCCAAAGGTTTAAAGATGGCCTTCACTATCAAAAAGCTACTTTAATAGGTATTGTATTCTTGGGCTTTCAAAAAACCTTTCACAAAACTCCCCACTTAAAGCACCTACCAAGCTCCTTTGAACTAGTAATTGGCCACAGAACAGAAAGAAGAAATAAGCAGATGGTGTTCACACTGGAGAAACATACAAAAATGGAACAACATCAGGTTTGGGGTCTGAGACCACTGTTTTTCAATTTTGTTTATAAATGACTGAGTGACATGTAATAGAAAGATAGCCAAATTTGTTGGCCTGAATAATAAATTCAAAAAAGATACTATATTGCAAAGTTTTAAAAAGGATAATTACGTGGAAGAATAATAAATGGAAGTGGAATAAAAAATACTTTGCATATACATCAACGGATACTTTTGCATGAATTTCATGCTAAGAATCATTAGGAAATGATTTAAAAAATAGAGCTGTCAATGTAGTCATTGCCTTATATGTATTTATGGTGGGACTGCAGTTGGGGTAGCTTGGTCACCATATCTTAAAAAAAAAGAAAAAAAGACAACCAGGATGATTAAGGAGTAAATCAGTTCTCTAGTAGGAAAGCATATCATATATGGGCTTTTTATTGAAAAAAAAAGATAAAAGTATGCCTAGCATAGAAATTGTCACTCAAATTCACTAAAACCAAATATGGGGTGCTTCTGGATTGTTAAAGTAATGTATTTCTTAATTAACACAGTCCATGCAGTCTATCAGATGACACAGCTACCAATTTACCTTTTTTATCATAGAGACAAATGTGACTAAAGTCTTGATTTCTGCCTCTTGAATCAGACAGAATAACTTAAATAGCAGCTGCAGACATGAATAAGAGTTTTAACTTTCCCTTCTTGTTGTGAGCTTCTCAGGTTTACCTAGTTGACCACTGCATGTTACAGAATGGTTCTTTGTCCTGATACAGCTAGAATTTTATTAAATTATTAAGTTCTTAGTAAGTAAATACAGAGGCAACTGGTCTGTCTCTTGAAGAGTTCCACTGCATATCTGAGTTTACTCTACATACATATTTTTAAAACTTTGATAAGACAAGTATGGGACAATTGTAATACAGGATGCAATATTCTTGACCATATGTTTGTTATATAAAATATTTTTTTCTGAATTCTGCATAAATGCTATTTCCTATGACAATAAGGAATTTGGGTGAAAATGACATTGTATTGTTTATTTCTTACCTCTTTTTATTAAAGTGCCCTATAATTTTTGTGCAACTGGAATTGTCTCCACCACAAATCCCACACTTATCATATTGGAGCTTTGAACCAATAATGCCATCACATCCAGTTCGTACACATTTTCCACGGACACATACAGAATTGCTATATGGCCTACATTCTGTTCCATCAGTCACCTGTTCAATAACATAACTATGTTTAAATTGAAATTTCTTTTCATTTTTAGTTACATGCAGGCACACAAACATAAACATTATGGTTAAATATAGAACATTATTAATACACCTAATAATAGTTTACATCTAATAATAAAATAATAAAATATGCAATTTTATATTACACTAGCTTTCTCCAACTGTTTAAAGAAAGCCAGCAGGGCTACTACGTGTTGAGCTCTAAAAGAACAGTCATGTGCTTACACTGATTTTATTAATGAACATTCTACAACAAAAGTTCAGAAATGTAAATATTCGATAAGTAAGCAGAGTAGCTATTTTACCTTTTGAGAGAAAACTACATAGTAGCCAGTTCCTTTAGCTCGGCAGGTAAGCTTGCAAACATCTCCTGGGAGCACTCCTGCATATTTTGGGACCCATTCTACAAATGTTTTGATACCTTTTGCATCTGATTGGTAACCATTTCTTGCTTCACATTGTTCTTGGCGGAAAGCTTTAGCTGAAGAAGAACAATTCATTCATTATTATTCATACCTATGGGGATAGTGTCTCAAAAGTTAATGTCAGGGGTTTATTATTTCTAACACCTCAGTACTGGAAGACTCAGGTTCTGTTTCAGGACAAAGCAGGTTCTATTTCAGGACAAAGACTCTTACTTAATCAAAAAACATTTGTCTGCCATGCCCATCACTAATGAAGTTCCACAGGATCCTATTATCATAATTTGTGTGCCATTCACTGTAGTAGTATGAGCCACCTGCAGTGTGTAAGCTATATGTTGAGTTTGACATAAGATGGGTGGCTATATAAATGTAATAAAGAAACAAATAAATAAATCACCCTCAGAGGCCTTTTAAAGAGGCTATACAGATGGCCAAACTATTGTGACTAATTATTTCCCCTCTACTACCAATTTCAATTTCCTTTCATAGGCTACATAAAATATAACTGATGTGGGACGATACAGGATAGTCACTTTTTCAGCATGTATCTAACAGATCTGTAATTGTGATGAGATTGTATCTAACAGATCTGTGATGAGATTACCAATGTATTGGCAAAGGCAATCCTTCTGTTTCTTTTTAACAATCACAACTATGCTCCCTATAATCTGACCAATACTGTATGGTATCTGGAGACTGATTTACGTACACAGAAGTGGAATAGAACATTGACTCTTCCCAGGATATTCACCAAGTGGAATTTGCTGCAAATAATTTAGAATTACATAAATCTGAGCCCAGCATTTTCTCGAAATTCCCATCTGAACTTAATTCACAGCCCTTCCTCCCTAAGAAGTCAATATGACATCTTAATTTAATTTCTTTTTCTTTTTCACCATAGAGTAAGAGTAGAAGGGGAACTATTAATTTTATTATTATTGTTAAACATTTGGAAGTTAGATATGCAAAAATGGACCAGGAGATTCAGGTTTTGATTTTACCCAAGTATTTTGCCATAGTCTTACCTAGCCTTTGTATTGCTTGTGTTGCTATTTTTGGTGTATAGAAATCTTACCAACCAGACAGGGATGTCCTTTGTCCCCACTTTTGTTTATTTTGACCTTGGAAGTGCTGCTGAATAAGATACGTGAGT
>JANHFL010001368.1:145663-156526 GCA_032468155.1 Oxyrhabdium leporinum
GTCACTCACAGCAAGGTGCCACCGCCCCACCTTGCAGTGAGTGACATTGAGTTGGCCATGCCCACTCAGTCACATGACCCCACCAAGCCATGCCCATAGAACCAGTGGTGAAAAAAGATAGATTTCACCACTGCTTGGAATACTGCATCCAGTTCTGGGTACCACAATATAAAAAAGATGTTGAGACTCTGGAAAGAGTGCAGAGAAGAACAACAAAAAATTATTAGGGAGCAAGATGCTAAAACATAGGAAGAATGGTTGCCGGAATTGGGTATGTTTAGTCTAATGAAAAGAAGGACTAGGGGAGACTTAATAGCAATGTTCTGATATTTGAGGGGCTCCTACAAAGATGAGGGGATCAAACTATTTTCCAAAGCACCAAAAGGCAATGGATGGAAACTAACCAAGGAGAGAAGCAACAAAGAACTAAGGAGAAATTTTCCAACAGTGAAAGCAATCAACCAATCTAACAAGTTGCTTTCAGAAGTTGTGGGTGCTCCATCACTGGAGGCTTTCAAAAAGAGACTGACAATCATTTATCTGAAATGGTATAGGGTTTCCTGTTTGAGCAGGGGATTGGATTAGAACACCTCCAAAATCCCTTCCAACTCTATTATTCTATGTTCTATGTTCTCCCACAGTACAGCATTTCAGACATACACATACACAAACACACACACACACACATACACAATCAAACCTGGTTTTTAAAGGGCAGAATTTTGACTATAATCAAGAGATGGTCATAGGCAATCGTTGTAACCATTTGTCAGCAATGAATTTCAAGATAAACTAATTGTTACAAGTAAGTGTAAAGCAGAGCATAGGTACCATTTTTATCTTATTCTGACAACATTCAAGGACAATTTTAGGGTGTGTGCTGTTGTAAGCATGCTACCAACAATTTCTGTGTTTTGAAGAGATTATAGGAGTCATAATACTGAATGAAAAGAAGCATAGTCAAAAAATGTCTGTCTTGCCACATACAGCGCCCTTTACTTTTTATATTTGTGAATCACAAAGTCTATACAAAGATAACATTCATAACCTCTGCTACTTGCTTTCAGATACTTTGTTCCAGCCTGAGCGTATTTCATTCATCTTTAGTCTGTCCTGAGCTTACATTTTCTTCTGATGTAAGGTTTTGAGATTATCTTTTCTTAAACTACCTATGGTGCAACTCTCAAAAAGTTCAGGGATTGCAAATTTTTATTAATAATTGTCATCACACTAATGATCCTCTAGCCTAAGTTGTGGTTGTACTTAAAACCTTCAAGTGTTGGGTAGTCTTAAAACTCAAGAAAGTGGGCAAAATCATTTGTTGCTATCTGGTCGCATGAAACTATTTATTTGTTTGTTTGTTTATTTATTTATTTATCCACTTTCATTATTTAAAGCAGATTCAGAATACGCAATTGCCTGCCTTGTAGGGGCTAATTTTGAGGGCAAGGTGGTCTAAATGGGGATCAGCCCCCAACTCACATACACAACACTAGCGGTAGAACAAAACAGAAACGAGAAGGAATACTGCATGCATCATGTAATTTTATAATGTACAATGGGTCTTCTCAACCCTTATAGGACAAATGTAGGTGTAAGATCCATTCCTTTACCCTTCTCCCTAGGAAAAAGCCCACTAGTTATAGCTCCACATGGACTTGGAGCTCCTGCTAAAGCAATAGCTAATAACTATGCTAGAGAGATCACCCAGGTCTAGTGCTTTATCAACTGCATACTTATTTGAATTGTGAAGCCTCAACTATAATGACTCACACTTTTGCCACCTCAAAGTTAGGTTACTACAACATATTACAAGGGGCTACCTTTGAAAAGACAATTCTGAAACCTGAATTGGTCCAAAGTGCAGTTAATTATCAGCTACCTAGTGATGGACATTTTGTTACATAATGCCTATTCTACTGGCTGCCAATTAACTTCTAGGACCAACTCATTGTGCTGATTGTCCTACATGGCTTGGCTCATGAGGTTTTTATTTATTTAGCATATGGCAAATATATGGACTTATAGTAGTTCAATCAGATATTGGGCCAGTGTGAGCTCTTGATAGACATTCGGACACAATGTGATGGATATTTTGTCGAGGACCACCACAGTCACACTGAGGGGTAGAGACAAGACCCCACTTAAACAATGTGTTCTGGCAGACATCATATTGGGTATGGATCCTGTTCAGAGTTGTCCCCCATAATGATCTGAAAGGATCTATCGCTGAGCATGTTGTTTATTAGGCAACAGAGGATTTCACAGGGGATGATGTGACTCAGTTGGAAAAGCAGAACCTTCTTCCACCTGGCATCATATGCTGCAGTAAGGTCAATGAACACAGCTGTGGTTTTTAAGCCTCGATATGTCCTGTTAGGCTCAGCACCTGATATTGCCATGTATTTAAAGAGCCAGGAGTTCTAAAAAGATGTCTGGCTGCCAACTGTCATTAACTGCCAATTCTTCAATGTAGTCTGGCTGCCAATTGTTGCTAGTTATTTGGTTCACATTACTGTGCTATCCAGGGCGCACCATGAGGAGGCAAACTAGCATCACACCCCAGCTCCTGAGGTGTTATTAATGATCACTGGTTTAACAGAAGTTGGACAGTATGTGTTCTCTGCATTTGTCCCTATGTACTGGGATATCTTGCATACCAAAAAATATAATGCCCTAAAACTTACTCAGTTTTTGCATATTGCTTGGGACCAAAACTTAATGGATTATGGGTTAGGTTAGGGATAAAGTTGTTATTTGCTCATTTTTTTATTGTTTATATCTTTTCTATTTTGTAAGCTGCCATGATTCCTATGGAAATGGGAGGTACAGCATATAAAAGAGTGTAGTGAATAACTTCATCATTTGCTTCTTTCAGGAAGAAAAGCTTTAAACGGTTTGATCTATATACCGTAATAAGTTACGTTTCCTTTACATTGAGGATGATATTCCACATACTGTATATTCAAATATATTGTATTTTTCATTTCAAATATAATTAACATTCTATTTTTCTGTAATGAAAGATGCTCATTTTTCTTGAGTGAAAATTGCTAAAATTATGTTTCTACAAAATATTGTCTGAAATACATAACTAAATTTACATGGTTTTGCATTATGTGTATCATTAATTATAATAATTGTCTGACTAAGCAACTGATAGTACATCAGAGAAGACATGCATTGTTGACATCATCAAATTCTGTGTGCTGCATGAAATGACATTTTGATTTGTTTTATAGCTTCTCAAATGAAGAAACACTTTCACTTAGAAATTTCCAAACAAATATCTAGCTGACCAAATATTTTAAAGATTATGTTGCATACTGTTAATGAACAGTGAAGCTGACCAGATGGTTGACTAATTTACATCCCTGTTTGCTGTTTTCATGCCAAAGCAAAACAATAACAACAGCAACAACAACAAAAAGAAAATACCAGGGTGATCAAACAAAAAACATTTTTTAAAAAAAGTTTCTGTTACTCAGATTATGTTTAAAAGAGTTTACACACTAATGATCATTTGGACATTTGGTTACATGTTTTCAGCTTCATGTATCAAAACTACAAATTCTATGAGCAACATATAAAGTGGTCCTAAAAAACAACAACATACAAAACTTGATAGGATTTTTCAAAGAGACCAAATCTGTTGGGTTCAATCTTCTATGATTAAATGCAATAGCAACCTTCACAGGAGAATAGACCCTGCACGATCAAGGTTTATATTCATGGAGAGATGTATAATCATGTACCTTTTTCCTATAAATCTTCTCTACAACTTCTGAAAATTAGAGGTGATAAGAAGGGAGCCACAGCAGATGTTTCTTATAAACCTCTGTACATTTTTAAATTTATGAAGAAGACTAACTAGAGAAATGAGACAGGAGGGATTTTTTTTCATGTCCCTATTAATGTGCTTTTCTTGCATCCATAAACTGGGAGAAAAATATATCAAGCTAAAATGTGGTGCCCTCACAAATTATCTTTACCACACATCAGCAGTGCTGCCCTTACAGAATTTCAATACAGTAATTTCAGATAGCAAATGGAGAACTCCTGCTATCCTTTCCTGTCTCACCCAGTAGGAAAACCAACAAGAAATTGCTGTCCTGAATCTGTCATAGGGAAAGACTGAGGCTTTAAGCCTTGCTTTTTAAATTTAAATAAATAAATAAAAATAAATATCATCATTTTCATGAAGTACAAATGACTAGGCTCAAATGATCCTACTTTGTGCACATTATTTGAAGACATAGTTCTACTGCTGAAAAAGGTAGAAGGAAAGAGAAGAGGAAGCAGCAAGGTGAATGGAGTCTGCAATAAGCACTATGGGTACCCCACTGAAAAACCAAATTAGGGACAGATTCTCTCTCTATACAGTTACTATGAGTCAACACTGACTTAATTTTTTATTATGTACTGTGTGGTTGTTCTGATGGGACTGCTGATATCCTGTGAGTCCTACTGAACTATAAAATAATTACTGTAATTAAATCAGTACATTTCTTTTAGAGAAATACAGAAATAGAAGAGGGATACACTCATGTCAACAACTCCCCTCAAAACTGTCTGGGCAATGAGAAGAGCAATTTGAAATACAAAGCACTTAAGCTTGAGACAGAATCTCTGAATATTTCTGCTTTCTCTCTCTCCAGTTTTCCATGGGAATAAATTTTGGTCAGAGATACAGCTTTTTTTCCTTCCATGCACCATTCTCTGTGTGTGTGTTTTACCATCTCTCCAGCACATGCGACATTATATATACACTGTATATATACACTGTATATACACAACACAAACAAACACCAAATAGCAGATAATAGATCTATTGTTCTGTGAGTTTGATATTCCAGCATAAGAATGGAATATAGTCTCTCCCAAGTGAAGCACCTTTTGTCTGACAATCAGCTGCAGTGGGAACATTCCCACAGCCGATCTGCATGGCCAATTAAAGCTAAGCAGATCATTGTCCTTGACTGTGTCATCTCAAGCTCACCCCTGAGGTGTCTTTGATTGTCAGCTTGGGAAGTTTTGTCTTGGGAGAAGATAAAAAATACCACTTACAAACTAGAACTGAAGATAGTTGAAGGTTGCCTCAATAACAAGTTGGTTATGAGATGCAAGTGGCATCACAAAGACATAATCTTAAAATGATTAATAAAATACCTTTCAGTCACAAGAGGCAGTACATGAGAATAAGCCCTAAATCCAATTGATATTCCATTTAATTCTGTTCCACTCATAAATTGTATATATTCATTATTACATTTTTGCTGAAAGAATAGCTTATTGGGCAAGTTCTGTGACACAACCATAAACATCCATAAGTAGATCACAATCCTTATTCACTAATTAGAATACTTAATAATTTATAAAAAAATAATGACAGTTTCTAGATGCTTCTCCTGCAAGTCTGTCTTTAGCCATGCTACAAAATTGTCCTCAGATTATGAAGAGGGCATTATAAACTGTGCTGCTGTTAGAGAATTTTCAATCATTTTCAATCATTTCCATTAGTGGACATGTGTTAAGATAATAGTTTTCATTATACCTACTAAGCCTACTGTACAATTTCCATGTTGGTCTCGTTGGGTTTTTCATTTTTATGATAGTATTGATGACACTGATTTTGGGAAATTATGTTATTCAAAGTAATAACAAAATATTTTTATAAAGAAGTGAAAGTTTCCTGTCTGCTTTTCTTGGGTTGGGTCTGAATCTAGAGAAAGGTTTTTCAGGACACAAACTGTTAAGCAACCCAGTGCATGTAGATGTTTTTATGCACAATTCCAACTTCCCCTTATCATTTATCATGAGATTGATCTAAAAGACTTTGAGAACATCAGGTTACTTGTCCCTGGGATTTAGGTGTTGTTAATACTGAATAGTTGTTGCTTTATTCTAGTCTATGGAATGGCTATTTGAAAAACAGTAACTTCTTGAATTGTTGTCATAAAAAAGAGGTCTGCAGATGTGTCACATAACACAATTTATGCCACAAGTCATTTTTGAGGTTGAGCGTGAACATCTTTCTTGATAAACAACTACTAAAATTTCACTGAACAAATTAGTCCAAGAATATAGCACATCAGTGGGACCATAAATAATTCTCTGTATAGAATAACATTATAAAAAAAAGTATATCTGTTGAAGTTCTAAACAGTTTCTTTATGATCTTTTGTTCACCTTGACTGTAATGTCTGGAAGATTTCATTCTACACAGCAAGTATTATGTTTATTTGTTCCATCTGTTGATCTTTTCATGAACTTGTATTGTTTATAGGCCTTCGTGAATAACATTAGTATTTGGCCACTGAAGGAAGCCAGGAACCATCCATTAAATGTGGTACTGTTGCCATCTTTCTTCACATGTTTAGGCATGTGGTAGTGGTGAAAAACAATGAAAGCTAAAGTATAATTGCCTAAAATGCCTTGAAATGGCCACAGGATGTGAGATGGGAATATTACAGTCTCTACAACCCTATATTATATCTTGTTAGGGCATTTTGCGGAATTTTTAAGGAGGCTAATCCCTTTATTTTCTCTACAGTGCATCAAATCTCTGCTTCCAACTGGGAGAGGAATATGTGACAAAACGCATTTTATATGCAGTATTGCATGACAAAAAAACCCGACATGAATTTGAACAAGGCTAGACCTTCTGCAGCCATAAACAACAAATTTCATGTACAAATGCAAATGAACAAAACATTTGTTCTCTGTGCAGGTACTACTATTTATGATGTTATGTAGAATATTTTGAATTCTTAGGACTTTTTAAAAAAATGAACATATCATGTCAAACACTACTTAGGAACCACTTCCAAACTAAGCCAAGGATGTGTGCAAAACAACCCATTGCTGCATTGTATTCTGTTTTGTTTTGTTTTTTCTTAAAAAAATGATAGGAGTGACACTGCAAATGTCATAAGTAGATTCTTGGAAGTATAATTATTTCTAGGGTATGGTAAATTTTTAAGACAAATGGTTGTCAAATCTCTTTCTTCTGTATCAGGAATGTCAAATTTGCGGCCCGCGGGCTGGATGCGTCACATGCTGGCCTGCTCCCACCCAGTTTAGCAAAGGGGAAAAAAGTCCCGATATGTCACGTGACGCCACCATGATGATGCGAGTTTGACACCCCTGTTCTACATTATTTACTGAAATGGTATAGGTGTTCCTGCCTGAGCAGGGGACTGGACTAAAAGATCTCCAAAGTGCCTTCCATTTCTATTACTCAGTTATTCCATTAAACGTTGTAGCTCTAGAAAGTTAACATCAACCAGTCATTTTTTTAGGTCAAGTAATATTTTCAATATTTCTTATTATTGCCCCTTCTAAGTCTATTTAATAATTGTTTAGAAATCCAGATGAATTAGTGCTGATTGTTTCAATTATATTATATCCTTTGCCTAGCTTGTCCTAAACATTATATTACAGTAATAATGAATCCCTATAGAAAAAGAGTTTCCTTTCATCAAAATTTCTGATTAACTTTTTGTGACTACAGAAGAATAAGGTAGTACAGCATAAACAAACCAATTGTTAGATCTGCAAGAATACAAGTATCTATTAAATAACCCAGTTTACTAATAAGAATGCTGAAGTTCTTTATAGATAGGACATATACTTTTTAAAAAACTTTCTGTACAGATAGAAGCTTCCCAATTGCCACTGCAGCTAGTTTCTAGAAAAGATATTGTCAGAAAGGTATGCTTCTGTGTACCTTTACTTGCCTTCAGTTCCCTACTAATTGACCCCAAAGTGCATGTATATGCATACAGCCTTAATCCCCAACTGAATATCTGAATCAGGGGAAAATCTGGAATTACTTGTAGGGTATTTTGGTTTCTAATGCAGCTGTTACAAGTGTTGTATTTGGCAAGGGAACAAAAAAAAAGGCTCTGCATACCAATTTCGTGAGCCACTGTAAAAGCCGCATGGAGGCCGTCATCTTCAATCACTGCACAGCTGCGCTCAGGAGAGCATATGGTTCCAACGTCAGCCATTCCCAGAGTATCACATGAATGATGCCCACATAAATCCTACAAGGAAGGGAAGGGAAAGAAAGCATTTGAAGCATAGTTTGCACCCACAGGGTCTGACAGCTTTGAGCTGCAGTCTGATTACCAACTGTAAAGCCAAATAAGGATTATAGCCAAGATAAGGACAAAAACATCAATATCTATTTTTTGGAGTGTCCTATCCAAAGATGTGGTCCTGCAAATGTGTCGCAACTGCAATTCCTAGCTAGCAAGTCTAACAACAAATCAAGAGAAATGCTACTTTAATGGTCTAAATAGGATGACATAGTCCTAACTGTTGATTGCTAAAATCAAATTAAAACTGTCCATTTATTGCAAATAGTTAGGCCACCCCTTCAATTAGTTGCTTTCATTTATAAAGTTAGTATTTTAAGAAATCAATGTCCCTTAATAAACTATAGCATTTGCAATGGGCTATTGCTTGAAACTGAAGAGAAAACTAATTTCTGTGTATGCAATGCTAGACCATGAATAGTATTACAATGTATTTTGATGCAATGATGATTGCTGATGAAGGTCAGTATTGATAACTTCATACACTGTAAACCTTCCTGAAGTTTTCCTATAGATAACCTCCAACTCTGAGCCCTACATTTACAGACCGCATCCAAGGTATGGAAGAGAAAACTTTTTGTTGGATATTCCCCTTCTTTCCTTCTAACTTTTTCTAACTGGCTAACCTGAGATCTGCTAAGGCGAATGACATCATTCTGTCTAAAGATTATTATAGCTGGAAGGCCGAAGTTCAGTATGATTTAGAACATGATTGCAATACAATCACTGAACTCATAGTAGTGTCAACTTACATGATAAGGAGTTGATGAGGTAACTAAATCATTAAGAATATTGGACAGTGGAGGGTGTGTGCCTCTGAGTCAGTCTTCAAACCTGCATGAATGTGTTTGGGCTGAAAGAGTTATCCCTGGTCCAATCACTTAACTGACTTTGTGCCTAAAGCAAGCTTCAAAGTCTCCTGGTTTCTAGCTTGGTACCTTAACTACTTCACCAATTTCCATATAATCAATTTTCATATAATAATAAAATAGGAGGAAAAGGATAATATAATTTTCTTTGGTGGACAAACCATAAATGATGCATATATTCATAACTTAAGCATTTATCTACAGTGATTTTATCACATGCTAGTACTTTTAACTGTATGTTCCATCATGTCTTTTTTCCTCTTCCATAAGGAAATTTAGTGATTATAAGAACACAATAAATGGACACTAAATGGCAATTCTGAACATGTAATGTTATTATAAAGACATTAGAAGCCATTATGCAATGCTTATTTGTGTGTTCCACAAAAGTAAGGACTAATTATTTGTGAATTGTTAAATCACAATGTAAGAGTGTTTAACTGTATTAGAAATATAAATATATATGAAATTTAATTGAAATTTCCTAATCTACAGTCATGTACTGTAGCATTTGTTGTCTAGCACTCTTAGAGATACGAAGTCTGTTTAGGGCTGGGAAAGAATTTATTTAATCAAATATATTATAAAGCAGTTACATTTTGTGGACATCTGTGTTAGCAGAATTGTTCATTTCATTTTTGCTGCTTCAAAGTGAGCATCCTTTAATGAAACATACTTGTTGGCTTGTGGATATCTTTTCTTGACTGGCAGGGGGAAAAATGGCCCCTGTTGATCTGATATTGTCAGCCAAGGAAAACATTCTGGAAAGATGGCAGATGGATAAAGCTTAGGTACTAAGAACAGATATGAACCCTTTCTGGCACAATTGGTATTATGCAATTATTTAGCCAACATGAGAATTTCTCCCGCTGCACTCTTTCCCAAATGTGGATGCAAAAATGTACATATATACCAACAATGAGCAAAGGAAAACATTAAAAGAAAAGCATTTTGAATAGTTGTGAAATTAATTTCATTTTAAAGATAAACGATAATAAAATTATGTATTCCTTATAGTTAACTTTTCCACTCTGTATTTGTTTAAAAGTCTGATGAAGCAATAAGTGCTATTTTGCTCTGACTTCTTCAAACTAAGGATCTGGTAAAAAATACAATTTAGGGACAACCTGAATCCTTGATTTTTGTACTAATATAGCACTGTATATCATTAGATATCCTAATTAATGAATCTTTGAAAAGGAAAGTATAGCCTATGTAGGATTAATGATGCTTGCCTTTAGATGATATGCAAGAAAATGTAATCTAAGAATAATTTACATGCAGATGAAAGAGTCATCTTCAAAATATCTAGAATATCTATTTTTAAAAAAGCATTATCACATTGTATTTAAAAAAGAGGCACATTGTGTTTAAGAAATGCTGTAATTCTCCCCATTAAATATGAATTGGCAATCAATTCTTATTCTGATACAGAAGTAAATAATTTTGATTTTGTGTGTGTGTGTGGATGAGAGGATGACAGGTAGAGGGAAGAGTGCACAGGCTTATCATGAGTTCGGTTAATTACTATCATACTGAAACATGGTATTTCAAAAGATCAAGATGCTGCCCCTTGGATACATATGGATTAACTTAATTGTTCTTCCTTGTTCTTTATCATTAAGTACTGAACATGAAATAATCTGGATAAGATTCATCCTACAGTCATGTAAAAGGTATAATGGAGGAACAAATGCATCAAAGGCTGTTCACCGTTCCTCATATATTGAATTCTGCGGGGCTCCTATCATTCTGTGGTACTATTAATTATAATAAGTATATATTCCATACACAGTCTATGTAGGTAGGCTTACATGTTTCATCATCATCATCATCATCATCATCATCATCATCATCATCATCATCATCATCATCATCATCATCATCATCAT
>JANHFL010001368.1:160082-172174 GCA_032468155.1 Oxyrhabdium leporinum
GAGAGAGAGAGAGAGAGAGAGAGAGAACACTTACTGAAAAGCTCACTTTGAACTTAAAAAAAAACAGATTGTAAAAAACTCAAGACACTGAGAGTAAAAGAGTAAAAATCTTCTCAGGAAAAGATAGTGCTCAAGAAAGGTATGATTAATATTTTTTTTTTAAAAAAAGACTGTAAAAGTACAATCACAATTCTGACAATGATTTGACAATCGCAATGAAGATAATTGGAGGTCATGATTAATAGAGGTTAGTGAAGGATGCTAAAAAGAACATTTTAGATTTATTCAACGTAATGGGAAATGAAATAATATCCCAGCCCCTTGGTGAAGGTGATTAAAGGATAAAATACAAGAAAACAGAATGTAGATATTGAAAATCTGTTTTAATTGTTGTCTAAGGTAACGATATCTAACATAAGAATTCGAAAAAAGAAGACTGAAAGCTACTTTACTTTGAATGTGAAAAAAATATAGTCCGCAAAAACCTACTGACTTGGAAAGAGTTCAGATCTAAATTAAATCTTAGTAGAAGAGATTTTTGTTTAGCCATGAGTGAGTAAGGAAGGACATTGTTGCATCTTTTAAAAGAGTTGCCTCCTGTCACTGCAGACTGCAGGGCATGGAATAGTGTTCTTAAATTCCAGGAAGGCATATACAATTGAATATTAGGAAAACTCCCTAAGAGTGAAAGCAGATGGACAGTGCAACCAATTACTCCCTGTGATTTAAATTGCTCCCTGTGTGGGAGATGATGAATTTTTCTTTATGGGATGTCTTAAAACAGAGATTGCCTTTAATCTGAATTCCTGAATAGGATTTGATAGCCAAATGGTGGGTTGTTGTTTTTTTTCAAAATCTATGAGTTTATAAAATATTTTAAGTTATAAAAGCAAATAATCTGGTTAATATTTTTGTTTCTCATTCTTAGATAATGAAATATGTATTCAAGGATTTGTTTTATATAACATTTACATCAGTCACATCAATTTGTTCTTTTAACATTACATTATGTCCTATAGCATTAGCATATAAAGCCCTCTTGAAAGGTAGATACTCATTCAATTTAAAGTGTTCAGCATACTTCATAGTAATGTTACAAAAGAAACACTTTCCTACAGACAGCTTTGTGGCGGCATATGTATACCTGGGTTAAGATTACTATAATTATATATCTTATATAATCAGTGGTATATAAGGAAAAGGTACTTTAACTATAAGAACAGTACTGAACTAGCATCCTTTAACAAATAGGACATTTGATATACTGTCATATAAACAATACAATATTTACAATGATAAAGCAAAACTTGGAATTTGTTAAATATCCTAGGAACCAGATAAGGCAAGAGTTTCAATATTGCCCGTCATTCACCTCTAGATGGAATACTGCAAGATTGTATTTGCAACATTCCTTTTAGAACAGAAGTCAACAATTTTCTTCTAACTCCCAGAAATATAGGTACCTGTCTCAGGTTGGCACTGGTCTCTGATGAAGAATGAGCCTTAGTCCTACCAAAGAAGATCCACGAATGTTTGCATTGTGACCATTGTTTAAAATCAGAATGTGTCAAAAGGTAAATTTTGAAGTATGATGAATTCAAGAAAGATCAAAGAAATCATGTGCTTATCTTTTTTTTAAAAAAGCAGTCTGTTATTTAGCAAGCACCATCTGATTTCTGACACAGCATTGCTACCTGATAGCAAGAACACTTTAAATTGATTCCAGTAGCAATCTTCAAATTTTATATGTACCTTTTGCTGTTTCAAAGATACATGCCTCAACTTAATATGTTACTTTGAATATATGTGAATATTAACTTTGCAATGAACAGGACAGAAAGTAATTGAAAAACAAACTGTTTAGAAGAAACACTGTACAGAAACTCAACAGACTCACATTTAGACTTAAGCATCTAATTGCTAAGGAACCTACTTCATGCATTCAAAAGAGAGTTGCAAAAGTTGAATAGTCATCCTAATGTTGCTTCTTGTCTCAATGAAAAAAAACCCAGCTATTTTTAAAAAAATAAAAAAGCAGGCTTCAAAAAGAAAAAGAAAAACCTGCAACTTTTGAGCTGTTCCTTTTGACATTTTTACCTTTAAACTCTTAGTTATGTTTACATTCTCCACCATGAGCAGTGATTCATTCTCCTTCAAATACATTAGATCAGGGCTGTCAAACTCCCGGCCCACGGGCCGAATACATCATGCACTGGCCACGCCCACGCCTGGTTTAGTGAAGGGGGAAAAGTCCCGATACGTCATGTGACACCATGACAACACAAGTTTGACACCCCTGCATTAGATGAGGTCCTAAACATATTTCTTCATTTCCGGGCATATTTATTTATTTTTCCCTAGATAAAACAAACATAATTTTTCCAGTTGAAACAAAGAATTCACTGGCAAATCTGCAGTGAATTTAAAATACACAATTTGCACCTTAAACAAATTGAGGTCTCTTGGTTGAAATGAATAGATGCTACAGTAGTTTTCTTTCATTGTGCTAGACATCATGCAATGTTGGTATAGCATGATGTGTAATTCATCCAGTATGGTTTATAAATCATAATTGAGTCCTCAGTTTTGTGTAAATCAGGCTGCTGGGGTTTAAGTAATCAAGGTTAAATCAAATATGACTTATGAACCTATGTTATATCACCATATGTTGCCAAACCTGAAACAAGACATAACAATAAAGACAGAATGTACATGATGTGAATACTGTTAGAACTACATGGTATAGTAATCAAACAATATATGAAGCAGGCATACCTTGGCAAACATCTATATTAAAAGTCAGTGAAGCTAAGTTAAGTATGATGGGTACACATGAAATGACTAGTTAGTTGATTAACTATGCAAAATATAATAGTACCCCATTTATTTTAATAAATTGAGTAGTCTTCATTCTTACACCCCCAGTCTGTACAATATGATGAATGGGAGGAAAAATGTAGTCTTTACTAGTCCAGTTTGCCATATTCATATTCATTCAATACAAAGTACACATCAACTTTTGCTTCTTTTTTTTAAATAGATCATCCTTAGAACAAGAAAGCTGTTTTTTGTTGTAGCTGGATGGGTAGTTATCACCTTCTTGGTTTATGAAAAATAGCTGAATCCACATATCTTATTAAACAATGGTTTGTTTAACCAAGATTTGTAGAAAAATTGGCTGAGGCTGAATAATGCAACAAAATAAGACAAAAATACCAAAAAAAACACCATATTATGTATTGACACAAGATGTAAAATAGGTCATTGAGAGAAATAAAGTAAATAACAATTTGTTACCTAATTTTAGAGATTAATTTTGTCAATAGAATTTAACTGTGCATGAAATTATGTTTTTAAAACTGAAGTTAAAACCTGCAAAACATGGGGGCAATTTCCTGTCCTGAAACTTTCTGTTCAAAAGGTATTTTTATATTTACTTCAAGAACATATAGCACAAGTACAGCACGATTAGAACATCATAATATTTCAAGTATTTAGAGTAACAGAAAAAAAATACACAGCTTGGGTATTTTTTTTCTTTCGCTATTCCCTCAACCAGAGTAACTCATTCCACAAACTATCCCAAGCCCTTCTTTTTCTGGCACTCTCCAGTGCTGTAGCAGAGGAAGGGAACTAATGGAAAGTTATGTGTTTTTCTGAAAGAAGGAGAAGTGGAAGAACACACCGAACAAGACATTTGAAGCAAAACCTCAGTTTTTCTTATAAGATGTTCTGTTACACAAACAGTGCCACATGCTCCACACTAGAGCCATGCCCCCAAACTGGTTTAGCCAAACTTTCCAAAACAACATTCAGAACTCATTCCAAAAGTAGCAGGAATAAGACTTGGCAGACTGGGAGACCGGTTTCTATCTTGTGGATAGTGAGGTACTGCAACCCCACCCTTCACCTAACCTGATGCACTACTCTGCGGCTGTGTTTACATGTGGTTTGAATTTATGTTCTTCTCTCCTGAGCCACACATGTTGTGCTTCACCAATTTTATTACAACTTTCCCTCCATGCTGAAAATGCCATGTTAAGTCACCAGCAGCTATGCAAAAAAGCTGTAAGCTTCCTAAAACTCTATCACACAATTGGTTCCTATTTAATCTCAACAGAAACAACTCTGGATCTGATTCAAAGCAGCTCAGAATCCTTTTGCTTGCTTATGTCACATTTATATAATAACTTTAAAGCACTTGAAGGGGAAAAAGAATACTAATGCAATCTGATGGATTACTGATTTTTCTATTCATACCTTATTTCACTGAGCGCATTTTTTAAAATATTTCAGCAACATTCAGCAATAGCTCATAGCAATGTACCTGGTTAAGTTAGATCCCTAAGAGAAATTTAATGTATCACACTTAGGTGCCAACTTTAAAATGGAAAACATTCTATGGCTTACAGAATTGTTCCAGAAGCTGAATTAGCAAAATCGGTTAGAGTAAAATTTCAGACAGTAGAAGTTGTATAGAATATCTTATCAGGTTCCAGGTGGAATAAAAACATAAATGTTATGAGACCCCTGAAAAATATGCATAGCACATATATATCAGGATTTTATGACATGATTATGAGGTATTAGGCATGCCTGTTCTATGTTAAAGATCAATTTCCAACCTAAGTGGATTCTGAGCAAACCTAATGGGAGACCAATTTATCTAATGTTTATAAAAAGCCCAGGTAAGAATATCTGCTCAGACACTTGCAGTTGAAGACTGAATCCATAAACCATTGTTCCATTTTTCTAATTCCTACAGTGGCATCTGTAGCATCAGTCACTGCTTTTGTATGTGTGTGAAGTGTCAAACCATACATACAAAAGGGACGCAACTTTCAGCACCACAGTGATGACACTGTTGTCATTTGCCCATCCTCACAGTCCCCATTGAACCTTCTGCAATCAGATGTCAAGAAAAGCCATAAACAAGGTACTTGTATGATAACACCTCATTTCTCCTTGAAATTCCTAATATATAGGTACAATAATTCTTTGATCTTCCAGTGGTAATTATATGATATATAAATTTCATTTAGATTTTCATTAGTGTCTATGGAGATTCTCAGTCAACCAGGTCATGGTTATCCCAAAGGTGCTTTCCCCACCACCACCCCAAGAGGCAACTGGACTTTCTGATTTTTCCTTGAAGATGTTTCGCTTCTCATCCAAGAAGCTTCTTCAGCTCTGACTGAATGGTGGGGAATGGAGGGATGTATACTCCCTGCAGACAGATGGACATGGCTAAAGAATGCAAATGTCCAGCTGTCTGCAAGGAGTATAAATCCTTCCATTCCCCACCATCCAGTCAGAGCTGAAAAAGCTTCTTGGATGAGAAGCGAAACATCTTCAAAAAAACTCCAGAAAGTCCAGTTGCCTCTTGAGGGGAAAAAAAAAGCACCTTTGGATTTTCATTAGTATTTCAGTAGAGCAGCATATGCAAAGTGCTAATGTGAATAGAAGTTAAACCAGAAGCTCAACTACAACTCAGTTCAACTTCATGAAGTTCAGGAGAAAGCCACATAATCATCTGACACACCTGCTATGAAACAGAAATGGTACTGAAAATGGAAGTCAGTGTTCTTGGACTCCCTCAGCCATGGCCCCATCCCTAACCTACCTCACGGGTGAAAAGAACAGCGGCATCATAGTGCTCATCATGATCATCATCCAATTGATTGTGCTGGTGCTGCCACTTGCAGAAATTTTTGAGTGTGGTGGCTGCATTCTTGGTGATCTCTAGACCTTTCTCCTTGTCCCCCAACACCACGACCTTCACAACCACCAGGCGGATGTGATTCTCAATGCTGGCATGTCCATAGAGCCGAGAAGCAATGGTGGCCAATGTGAGCAAGTAATGATGGAGGCCTTTGCCATACTTTTTGGTCATGGAGTCATCAGCCACCAAGAGAAGTTCTACCTGCCTGGCTCTAGAGATAGAGCGTTTCCTTCTTTTCCTAGCATCCACAGGAGGGGCAAGAGTGATAGGGGAATGTGCCATTCTGGTGGTCAGATCTATCCCCAGTTTCCCCACTTGCCCTTGGGCCAGTTTCTTTTCGTCCAAAAGTGGGGTCCTGGAGGAACCATGAGTCTCACAGCTGGGACGGGAAGGCAGTGTTTCAAAGCTGAAATGATCCCTGAAGAAGAGATGGAGTATTTGAGCAGACACATCCCCATAGATCCAGTCCCGAGAATTTTTTTCGTCTTCTGTTACAGCTTTGCCCCGGAGCAAAGGTTTCACTGTGTAGCGGGTGTGCTTGACCGCAAAATAGCCATCTAAACCACCACAGAGATTGAAGACAGCCAGAGACTGGGCACTCCCATCTACCGTGCCCCGATAGTAGCAGTGACCCTTGCCCTGGAAAAGCTGCTCGGTGGATCCAAGCAAAGCGTCCTTCTCCAGATCTAAAAGGAAGCGCTTCCCATCCAGGTAGAGGATGTAACCCACCTTGCCTCCTCCGGAGTAGGTCTGATCTATGCTTTCTACTGCCCCGCTAGGTCGCTGCTCCCGGAGAAAAGGTCCGAGAAGCCGAGTCGTCGCCGGCGCCGCAGCCGCTTTGGATTGCTGCAAAGCTTTATCATAGGCAGGTGCTGAAGTTGCTGGGGAAACTCTGGCGGCGGCGGCGGCGGCGGCGGCGGCAGCAGCTTGTAAGCTTGCAGCCAGCGGCAGCAGCAGCGAGCAAACAATCTTCAGTTGCATGGTGCCGAGTTCCGGGACCGGCGATTCGATAGCCGGGCAGGGGACGGAGGAGCGGGGCGAAGACCGAGCGTTTGCAAAAGAGGCGGGCGGCAATCGCTTCGATTCTTCTCGCCGGCTTTGGGGAGAGAGACGCCGCGCTTCTTGCCGCCAGCAGGCATGGGAGAAGTTGAAAGTCTTCACACTTCACTTGGCGGCCGGCGACTCATCCGGCTGAGAAAGCTAGCAGCCACACTCCGACCGGAGGAACCCCTCGATTCCTTCCTCCTCTTCTTTTATTCTTGCTATTCTCCCTTCTTCTGTCGTTTGGCGGAAGGAAGGAGAACGAGCGAAGGAGCGGGAGAGCAGAAAACAAGCCCTCGCTTGCCGGGTAAGGGAGCGGGGCGCGGGGAAAAAGAGAGAGACAGATGTCCCAGGTTAAAGTGACGAGCCTCCTCTTCTGAATTTACGGGCGGCGGCGGCGGCGGCGGCGGCGGTTAGCCCCAGTCTGCCGAAGCGAACCAGAAGAACCCGGCGAGCGCTGTGAAGATGAGAGGAGGTGGAACAATGCATTTATAGCGGAATGCCATCCTGCAATGGCAATTTCAATAATTCGTCATTGCAGGCTGCCTCTTAAAGGGAGAGCTTCGAAACATCCACACCCACGCTTCCTTCGGAAGGGGGTGGGGGGAAAAGAGCAGGGCAGGGGGTCACGGAGGTAAGAAAGGAAGAAGGCGAGGAGGCGGGGAACCTGGGAGGCGACGTTTGAATAAGAAAGGGGAGAATTCCCAAGTTTCCCTCTGAATCGCTTCAAGTTGCAGCCTTTTCGGGAAAAGGCTGCGATTTCTTAAGCAGTCAGGTTGACGAGATACTTTCCTTCAGCCCCCTCTTTCCGTCCGGCCAGTTTCGACATTGCTCTCGTTATGAGCCATGTCAGTGAGGTGGTGCGACAACTTTGTGGGTAGAGGAGAAGAGTGACTCTTGCTAAGAATTGCTCAGCAGAAGTTCAGTAAGCAAAGACAGAAGAAGAAAATAAGACATTAACGGAGGTGGTTTTTTGCTTTTTGTTTTTTGTTTTTTTTACAAACAGCGACTGACTCTTAATGTTGTAAGCTGCCCAGAGTCTCCTCATGGCCCGATGTGTGGCAAACGAATTTAATAAAGAATACCCATTATGACACCATCATTTTGTCTAAAGGAGCCTTAGACTTCTATGGACAAGCAGTATCATTCCACCAGAATTTGGTATAAGAGAAAGAAAAGTAATTCATCCAACCTTTCCTTTGTCTCCTTAGCTTAAGGAGAACTGAAGAAGGCAACTGTCAGTTTGGAAGGTCTGTAATTTCCTCAATTTCTCAGAGAACAACAAATAATTAGGAAGAATTAACTCTTATTACAATATATCTGGATTATATTTTATTATGTTGTAAGCCACTCAGAGTCATCTCTGACTACAAGATAAGTAGCATAGAAATTTAATAAATAATTAGGGGTCCTTGGTGCTCTCTGAGCTTACTTGTTTTCTTGCAGATGTTCATTACGCAAACTAAGTAACATCATCAGTGCTAGTTATTATTAAATAATTACAGTTTAATATTAATTTGAATTTGGTCTCTACCTTTTCCTCTCTCCATTAAGGCAAATGCCTTAACATATTCTTTATTTATTGAGCTGTTTCATCACCATCTTTTGAAATGTCACACAATATTTGTAAGACTATCTTAAAATCAGGGGTAATAAAAAAAGAATTACAAATGTGCGACACAACCTCACCATGTTTTTATGTGCACCATACATATGATCCATGTAGTAAAGGGCAAAATTTTGATCTATGGCTGTCACAGTCATCTCAAGCACTTCATCTAGATTTGGACTAAAGAAAATGAAGCAACATTATGGACTCATGAAGAGTAAGACATAAGCAAGCACAATCTGTCATTGCTTAATATTAACATTGATCATGAGGCAATTCAACTGAGACATCAGTTAGCTACTAATTTCCTATTTCTTAGAACTATTATTAATAGAAACCAGTTTCAGTCTTTTTAAAGGAGTTAATTACCTTATAATAAGATGGTTAATTACATTACTCATAAGACTGGATTCTTACAGCCTTATGCACACACATCTATTCATCTGCAAGGCCCCAGTGTTGTTGTTCAGTCGCTAAGTTATGTCTGACTCTTCACAACCCAATGGACTACCGCACGCCAGGCTTCCCTGTCTTCCATTGTCTCCCAGAGTCTGGCCAAACCCATGCCCACTTCATCAATGATACTATCTAACCATCTCATCCTCTGCCATCCCCTTCTCCTTCTCACTCTTTCTCAACATCACAGTCTTTTCCAATGAGTCCTTTCTTTTTATTTGGTGGCCAAAGTATTTGAGCTTCAGCTTCAGTCTCCTCCTTCCAAAGAATAGTCAGGGTTGCTTTCCTTTAGAATTGACTAATTTGATCTCTTGCACTCAGAGGGACTCTCAAGATCTTCTCCAACACTGCAAAGCCCAGTACACTCAGAATAACTTCTCCCATGTGAAGTTGTATATTGTACTACACCTACCTCTACCTATCAGCACAAACCACAATGTAATGCAAATGGAAAGTAGAAATGCAAGTGGTAAATAGTCAATGGGCAAGGTGCAAACTCTATGTGATAGTTCCTCTATACAGATTATTAAAACACTCATACATAGGTCTGAAGATGGAAACTTCCTATATTGATTCCATAACTGAAGAGATACAGAGTATTTGTTCATATGCAAATGCAGATTGATTTGGTAATCAGTAGGTACTGATGAAACTATTAGGATGGCAGAGAACAATCAAAATTCAAGGCAAGGAAGCTCACTGAATAGCTGTGGGCCGCTATCTCAGCTCAAACTATCTCTGGTGTTGTTATGATGGGGTAAAAATGGAAAAGGTGGATTCAAGGTAATGTATACAAACATTTTAGTTTTACCTTTCATCACTTCTCTGACTTTGTAATTCTAAAAAGAAGCAATGGTTTCCTAGAATTTTCAGTGAATTTTGTCTGAAAGATTCCTAGATGCCTCTGGTATGCTAATAAGGTAATTAAAAGTAGTAATTCACATTTATTGTGTTAGGCACTAAAATTGCCTAAGTTGTACAATAGACTTCATACAGGATACCACATTAAAATTAAATCAGACAAGATGGGGCATTGGTATATACCGTAGAAAACTGAATTTTGGAATTGAAACTCATCCTAATTTGGACAGATACTGCACTTTCCTGGAAGAATTGTTTGTTAACTGGAAATATTCATCACTCAATTTTCAGATAGTAGCTGTGACATAGCATACTTTTACATACTTCTAAGTGTGCTAATGTTACTTTTTTTGTTTTTGTTTTACATACCCAATTGGATTAACCCAAACTCAAGAAACACACAAGAACACTGGATACTTTGTTCTGTCTTAAGTCTTCTCTCACTGAGAGCTCTCCTTTTTCTCTTAATGGCCAGAATTTGTGCACTTTTTTTACATTGTATTTTGTTCCTGCTCTGTTGCTATACATTTTTCCTCTCTTTTACACCTTCTCCTCCTCCAGAAATAAAACCACCTTTTTTGTTCAACTGCTGTATTGTTTGCTGGTGACTTCAGACCTCCAAAATGCACATCTCCAATCACACACACCATCTGTTTCAGGGTCCTAGCTTGATTGGCAGCTCTGCTGTGCTAGTGGTGGGCAGAAGGCAGCATAGGTGCCTACAATTTAACTAAGCAGCCTGCTCTTCCAGAGGCTGATTTTCTAGGCTGGTTGGACTTGATGACACTTATCTAAACCTTGGATGCATTGCAGCTTGATTATTACAACACATACTATATAGAGCTTTCTTTAGAAGATCAGAGCAAAATACAGAAAGTGGGTAATAATTGATGTTGATAATACAGCAATTATTGATATTGATAACACAAAAGTGAGTTTTGAAATACATGTTTGACAGGTTTATATTACAGATATTGACTATCAAAACTCCAAACAGCTTGGAGCCTGATTGAGAGAAGGCCTCTCTCATTATGAGTCCTGCCTATCTTTTAAGATATTCAAGGCAGTCTGTTTAGAATAGAATAACAGAGTTGGAAGGGACCTTGGAGGTCTTCTAGTCCAACCCCTGCTTAAGTAGGAAACCCTATACCATTTCAGCAAATGGTTTTCCAATCTCTTCTTAAAAACTTCCAGTATTGGAGCATTCACAACTTCTGGAGGCAAGTTATTCACACAGAATGGGGTGTGTGTTTGTGTGGGCGCGTGAGCGTCCATCACACCAAAGGAGAGGTCCATCTCTTCAAGCCCAGGTGCAATTGGCAGCTTCCAGCACTGATCCAGATAAAAGTCCCCAAACTTGGAATGCTGTGTCTGTCTGTGTGTGTGTGTATATACACATGCCAACAGTGTAGAACAGAACAGAACAGAACAACAGAGTTGGAAGGGACTTTGGAGGTCTTCTAATCCAACCCCCTGTGACATCTTCAGTGTCGGAGGCCACAATGAACCCAATAAAAAATAATGCTATCGGAATGACATTACATGCCCAATACATCATCATATAAACATGGTACTTATGCTTGCAGTCTGATGTAAGTGCATAAGACATGCCATTTGCATGATGATGTGTTTACACGCAACTACCATTGCTGGCTCTCCCACCCCAGAAACCCTTCTCTTTTTTGCCAGTGGGAAAATGTCTTCTGCATTGTTTCTGGGCTAAGGAATCCCATTTGGGCATTGTTGACTCAGCACAGAGACAATGTTATGTAGAGATGCTACGCAACAACTATAGTTGTTATATCACTTTAATACCAATTTTGTATTGTGTCTGGGCCTGGTGGGATAGTTACTTGGGGAAAGCGATAGAAGGGCAGGATTGCGGGCAATCTCTTCAAGAAAATTGCTGCAATGTTTTCAATTTTAACTTTTTAACTTTGATTTTTTTTAAAAAAATCATTGGGATTGAAATACAAAAGTAAATAAAAGAAATGTTGAAATTTATATGCTAGCTTTCAACCCCTTTAGTTAGATTAGATGCAATAAATCTAATTTATAGCATTTTAAAGTACAATTAAAAAGATAAAAACTAATACAAACTAAAAAAAATAAAAAATGTAGAAAAGAAAAAAAACAAAAAAAACAAAAAAAATAAGAAAAATATGTAAAGAAATTATTCCCCCTCTGTCCCTTCATCACAAGAATAAACAATTTTAGTAACTTATCATTTTCTCTTAAAATATAACAAATTATTTCTTCTTCCCATATTCCATCTCTTATCTATAAATTTTGTCTGGTCAGCAAAATTTCATTAAGGGTTACTAGAGATAACAGTATAGCTATTTTAAGATTAACTTTGATCAAATACGCCAACTTTATCCCTTCTCACAAAATTCTTTAAAG
>JANHFL010001368.1:186775-198292 GCA_032468155.1 Oxyrhabdium leporinum
TTTTGATTCTCATCACCCACTGGAGCACAAAATAGGAATGATCAGAATAGGAATGAACAGGAATGATCAAAATAGGAATGATCAGATTCTCAATTATCCAGGCCATGGTTGTGCCAAAGGTTGTGCCAGAGAACAGGGCTGAAGATTTTTCTAGCAGCGAAGAGGAAAAAGAAAGAGAACTAAAACATATCAAGGAAGGCCTCAGAACTGGTGATAATCCCAACTGGGACTCATCAGATCCAGGAAAAGATCCAACAGGAGCTTCTCCATAATAGACCAAGAAGAAACCAACAAACAAAGCAATGTTGTCATTTCATACTTGAAGGAATATTTAAAAAGCTCAGGAGAATTTTGAACCAATGCAACTTACATGCCTGCTTTAAACTGAAGAATATATTACGGCAGAAGCTTGTTCACCCTAAGGATAAAATACCCAGACACAAATTAAACTATGTGGTATAGCTGTGCAATGTAGTGAGATGTGCAGATCTATACATTGATGAAACAAAACAACTGCTTCACAAACATATGGCACAACACAGGAGAACAAACACATCAGGAGACGATTCAGCAGTCCATCTGCATATGAAAGATGAAGGTCATTCTTTTGAAGACAGCAAAGTCCACATTCTGGACAGAGAGAACCACTGGTTTGAAAGAGGGATCAGAGAAGCCATCTATATTAAAATTGAACATCCCTCTCTCAACAGAGGAGGAGGGATATGACACCAACTATCCCCTGTCTACAACATAGTATATTCATCAGTCCCAGCAAGGTTCCACACACATTTGCATTCTGATTCAGGTGACCGTGTGGGAACTGGGCTGAATGACTCTCAGAGAGCTAAGGAACAAACTTCAGAGTGGTAACAACCAGATGCCTGCTTAAGGAATATAAACCCTTCTATTCCCACCATTCAGACAGGATTGAAGAAGCTTCTTTGATGAAAAGCGAAATGTCTTCAAGGAAAAAAACCAAGAAAATCCAGTTGCCTTTTGAAAAGCATCTTTGGCACAACCATGGCCTGGATAATTGAGAATCTCCATAGACATTAAAGTTAAACCATTTCATTGTTGGGGATATCCTCAACATTTTTGGAGATGAAAGGGCAATGGGATCAGGTGTGTATGAAGAAGCATAACAAGTCAGACTTGTCACACCTATGGACAGGGCTGATATTGCCATTTTTTCCTCTGTCTTGTATAAGGTGTTTGAGTATTTATTTCTTTAAAAAAAATTAAAATATCAACTATAGAATTTACTCAATAGTTACTCTTGGGATATTCCTGACTCAAAATGGCAGGGAACTGTACCATGTGTTTTCAAATCCTGTTCAAAGGGGTTTTGAATGATTTCAGAAATTTTTCAAGTGGTGCAAATTATTTTTTGAGGGATGGGGTGGAGCTTTTAACTATTGCATAAACTGGAAAGTGGGATGCAGGAAAGGTATCATTCTTTTGCAATTTAACTACCAGCAATTTATTTCTGTGTTGAAATGTACACAAAAAATAACATGGGAAAAGTAAATCATTGTTATGAATTACTAAAGTTCAAAATCCAGTTTTAGTATTTGTCTACAGGACATGCATGGTTATGCAAGAAATAAGTACATTTTTCTATGAAATCAATAATAAAATAGTATTTTGTCAAAAAAATGTTTACCTTTTTAAAGGGATGCCTGACTTCACTGTTCTAATAGTAAATTGTTGTGACAAATTTTTAGAAGTCAGACAGGAAGATTTTAGTTACTAATTTCCTTGGTATTTTCCCGAAAATTTATCATGCACACACAAAGAGCAATATCCAATATCCATTGGACTGTTATGTTCCTTAGTTAATTGCATTTCAGTGAATATCTATTCTTTAAGTTCCTTTCTTTAAAAAAAAATCATTGTTTTTAAAAAATTAACACCTGATTATTTTCCTTTGCCAATATGCGTTGGCGATCATGTTTCTCACTTTCATATATGTTATTTGCTGTGGTGACTAAATAAAATAAATACATAATATTGTTCCATGTGAAAGTAATAAAAACCTTCCTGGAACTGAAATGGCATAAATAATTAGCTACTCTCCCCACCCACATCAACGGAAATCAAGTGTGTATTGCTGTTATTGTTCTTTCTTTTTTTAACAATAGCAATGTTAGGAATTACAGTCACATAATGAAGTATTATGTCTAAATCTGTCTAGAATGTTGCTCTGAGATTGTATTTTTTTTTTCAAAATTTCTGTTCTCAGGTAAAGACAACCTCAGGATCCAACTCTTTCATCAAAATGATGATGTTAGCATAGTGCCAGTGGGATGCAAGCACTACCCTTTTTAATGTGTTTGTGTCACATGCATAATCTTGACCTCCAGTGCAGGCAATTTTGTAATTATTAGTTTCAATTTGAGTTTTAAAATAGATTTTTTTGTTTTTTAAAAAATGTGGAGTAGATTTAAGGTCAGATAATCCTCAGTTTGCAATGACAATTGGAACTAGAATTGCTGTTGCTGAATGATATGTTGTAAAACACAATGTCATGTGACTGTGCCACTTAGTGATAGCAGTTCCAGCAGTCCTGGTTGCCATTATTAGGTGAGGACCATGCAGGACTCACATGACTGCAACTTACGACTTCCTGCTGGCTTCTCCATTTTCTTAGTTTGTAGGAAGCCAGCAGGGAACTTCAGAAATTGCAATCCATGACTGTTGGGACACTGTGATGGCCAGAACTCTAAGGACTTATCATAACTACTACTTACTCAGTGTCATTGTAAGTTCGAATGGTTGCTGAATGAGTGGTCATTAAATGGTTTGACCTGTAGGAGAATACAAGCTTTAAGCAATAAGTGCTTTAACAAGAAACATATCTTCTACTCAATTGTTCAAAAACAAAACATTTCAGAATTATCAGATATATCTTCTATGTAAAATAATTTATTTAGCTAATTTTTCATTTCAGAGGAGCATATAATTAATGAAATATAGATATGATCAAGTTATTACCCCTATCTTGTGCAATCTTTTTGCTAACTCCTATTTTAAATATTGCTTTCAGTTTAATTATTGGACGGTTATTCTTTTAAATACATTGGTTTAATATTTCCAAATAAAATAAATAGCAATAAGTTATTGTATCAACATGCATGTATTTTGTCTGTTACTCATGCTTGTTAGTTAGCTGAGTAGCTTTTGTGAAATTGTGAACTTTTAACAACTTTTCAATTATGCTTTGATAAAGTGCAATCTTCTGGCAGAACAGAACAGAACAATCTGCTTTGTTCTCACCTGCTCTTCTTAATAAGCACTTCTAGAAACATAAGACATCTGATACAGTGTCAAAGGAATCCTTTCCTTTCCAGAGAAACAAAGCCTATACTTTCAGATGCTTGAAATCTGTTTCTAAAAAAGAGAGTAATATAGTGATCTGTGATGTCTGCATTTGAATACATCTGTTAATCCTTTTACATACAGTATCTGTATCACCTTGCATTTGTATTTCCAAGTGTAAAATTCCATTTTGTATTCTCACTTTGAAGTAAAGGTGATGGAAATTATGCAACTTCCCTACTCCATAATTAGAACTATGCCTCATAATTATGTTTAAAAATTCTTCCAAATTCTACTCAGGCTTTGTGGACCAATTTGGGAATGGAACAAACTCATTTTATCCACACCAAAAAAAAACTACCTTGTCTGTATTGGCTCATAATTCACATGAAATGAACTTGTAATCTCAATATAACTCATTCAGCTCAACCTCTATTGTTTATTGTACAATTCAACTTTAGTATCTTTGTTATGGTTTAATTGTAGACTGAATAAAAGCAAGATGCATAATGAAACCTTACTATATATATTAAATACATCCCTTGAGTTCAGATTGAAAAATAGTAACTTTGGTGTAAAGTTGATTTAATTTGGATATAAGGCAACCATTTATATTTCAAATATTGTACATTGGAAAGTTTGTGATGGTAACCAAGAGACATCAAGGACATCTTATTTACTATCATCTTTTGCTCCACAAAGAAAGAAAAGAAAGTACATAAGATTTGCCACAGAAAGAAGCAAAACTTTTCACTCCATCATCTTACATCTCATCGACTGCTGTCTTGAAATTTTGCAAAGTGTTCACTTTGGCTAGGCTGGTTGCTACTGTGATGGGCCACTACAAAGGCACTTTTACATTTTGTAAGATTCCCTTTAACAATTATTTGGGCTTGCTCTAAAGTGTAAATCAATCTTAGCCATTTTATAAAGTTTGCTTGAAATTTCCTATCTTCTAACAAGTTGAACAAAAAAGCCAAGTTCAAATTGTCAAGGGCCTGCTCTACATCTAAGAAAATCAATGCAGCTTGTTTTTCATTCAAATATTCCAAAATATCCAACATATTTCTAACATTATTTTTAGCTGTCTTTTAGGTAAAAATCCACATTGATCATCATGAATAAATTTTTAAAGTTATTACCAATCTAGAATTGTTATAATACACAATTGGAACAATGGGAAACATGTGGCTGAAAGGACTATAAGTATAAAAACATTTTTCTTACTTTATATTAGTTTGTATTAGTATTTAATTTCATTTTAAAAATCTATAACATACAAACACACACAAACCTGTATATCTATATACATACCCTTGTAAGGTTGGCTCAGTAAAGTCCTTGAGTCATATGTTGCTTAATTTTCTCTCAATGGGATAGATGCTAGATCAGTTTTATCTATGTTATCTAGAATAAATTTACCGGCTTGATTTTTATTTGTTTATTCTCCTGTCTGATCATTGGTCAAATACATTATTCCAAATTGCTGAATTCTGTAGTTTTCTGGGCAACAATGTGGAAGTGCTTTGCCATTCCTGTTATCTATGATTTTGTTTTACTTCTGACTTCTCTATGAGATTCAAGATTCTTAATATTCTCTAGTGATATTCTAACAAGTACTGACTAGATCAAACCTGCTTAGTTCTTGAAATAAAGCAAGAGTGACATATTGCTACAGCTGAGGTGTTTCTACCTATATTTACTATATTTCATGATACAATAGATAACTTTTAAATTTTATTCAATCATATTACTTAGCTATATGCACTTTTGGTAATATCATGGTAGAAAACTATGGATTTCTGATAATTAAGCATTTCTTATTCAAACTATAAAAAAATCAATGCAAGGAATTTGGTATATTTCATGCTTAAAATACAGTATTATCTTTTTTTACTTGTGACCCTGCCTATTAATTTTACAGTTCTAACGTAAGTTATAAGTATTGTTTTAATTTCTCACAATTCCTTCTCTATTACATTGTTTGAAATGTTATATTAACCCTTTTATTATTTCCAAGCAAAGTATCTTTCTATAATCCACTACTATCATCTGATTTGCTGGACAAGGGAAGAATTTAATCTGTACCTAATAGGAAATAACCATTGTTCTGATTATATTCGCTAACTACATAAAGATATGTAAGCCTGTTTTATCTAAGATTTATCACTCTCACAAAGGCTCTCTCAGCATGGGAAATTAAATGTCCATAACTTCTGGGCCTGAAGCCATTAAATCCACAGTCAAATAGATGATTACATACAATATGTAATTCTGAAGAAATGTGTGCATTGTTGAAGAATTCTCTGGCAATCTCTATCTGGTTGTTATTTTGTTCTATATTCCTGTCTTTTTTTAAGAAAAAGAATGGTTTAAAACACCTCAGTACAGAGAATCTATTTTACAGTATGTTTCTAAGCCAGGTTTGGGTCTGTTGTCTATAATTTACTGAAAACGTGAAGATACAATATTGTACAGTTTCCAGTTTTGCCAGCAATCTCTGGGTGTGCCCAGAAAAATCTTTTCTCAAGAAGTAATATGCCTGATTATTTTATAATGCTAATACATTGAACTCAGTGGGCCAAAAGTCAAACTGAACTATTCAGTAACTTATCAGACTTCAATATTGCAAACTATGTTGTTCAACTGAACAGTGCCGGTCTTCTTGGAACATTATTTTTCCAATTTGATATTCAAGGTCAGGAATGAGTAAGCATGGATTTTTGTTGATGTAGGAACTAGTCCATTTTTAAAAATTATATTTGGCCCTGAGTCAGCCTTTTAATCCATTCTTTTGAAAAGTATTTGAAAACATCATTTCATTCATTCAGTATCCAATGGCTATATCCTTGCCTGGCACTAGTTTTAAAGGAGCATACAATGACACTATATAAAGTCCATTACTTTCTGTGTTGCCTAGGAGGGAAGATTATTATGGGAAAAAGCACAATTATTAATTAATAATGCAATTTTATAGATCTACTCAGGCAGAAGCCTCACATATTTAATGATATTTATTCCAAGGCACTTTTAAGCTATAATCCTTTTCCTACTTACCTGGAAGATACATTTGAGTAAATACAAACAGAAATTTATTATTTATTCTCTTCAGCTAAATAGCTTCACACGTTTTTCACTAATCTATTAGCAGTTTTTTGTTGTTAGTAAAATGTTCAGTTAGAATATTTTAAACTTTGGAAAGTCCTGTACTTTGATTGTTGTCTAGCTTAATGCCTTTTAGATGGGAAAAAGGAAAATCAAAATTACCCTTTGGAGCCCTGAATGATTTAAAGGCTTCTCAGCATAATGCAAACTATAAAGGGCTAGTCAGAGGGTCTAGGAGATCTCAGAGTTTATAGGTTTACCCTGGCTACCAGAATCTTTCCCTTTGTGAGACAGATGGTGCTAACAAAGGAGTGTCACTGGATGGTAACTTGATCTTTGAAAAGACAGAGGTTTTATTTTGCAGTTAAAAAGGAAACAGTCACCACAAGATCTGAATGGCAAAACAGACAGGAACCAAAAATACTAAATAAAAAATAATGACAGTCTCAGTCAATATAACACAGACAGAAGGCACCATCTGTGCAAATATTCAACTTAAATGCAGTGGCCCTGGAAAAAAAAGAGTTATATCACTAGGATAGAACAGATTTTATTTAATTGTAGCTTTTAAACTTATAATCTATATGTTGTTTAAATAAAGTGACAGTTATAGTTTTCCATTAATTTTATTTGAAAATATAGTTGAGGCAAAACTTTTTTTTAATATAGGTTCTTTTAAAAACGTTTACACAATATGAATAGAAACTAGGATGACGGTAGGAGGTAGGTTTTCATGGGCATCACTTAGACTGTGAATATCTCGTACAACATAGATCACTTCCCACTTTCCTGACATTTTTAAAAAAATGTTTTAATTTTTAAAGCTTTCTAGTATCAATTTTAATTTTAATAATATTCTTAGTAAGAAAATATGCTGAATGGCTACAAGCATTAGGTTTATGTCTATAAATTGATGCATGATGGATAGGCTTTGGATCCTGTCAGCAAAAGAATGCTGGTTGGAGGTATCCAGAAGCCATGCCTGTTCTGCCATAGCACCCACCTGATGGAACATCCTCCCTCCAGAGGTTAGAATGGCTGCAATCCTGCTTGCTTTTTGTAAGGCCCTAAAGACTTGTTCTGGCGCATTGAGTGCATGGAGAAACCCACTTCTTGATTGTGTAAGTGATTGTGTTTGTGTTTGTTGTTTCTTGGCTGCTTTGTATTTTGATTTTTGCAATGTTTGTAACTGTCTTTATTTAAATTCTGTTTACCACCTGCTGATATGGGTAAAAAAATGGATAAAATAAATAAAGAAATCCATAAATCCATTCCTTCCCTCTGTTAAAATGGTACTATAAAATAGATGTTATTGTATTCCTGATATGTTTAACAACATTAGAGTAAATGTCAACAGAACCCTGATATAAATATTGGTTTTGTACTACCATAATATGAAGAAAGACCTATTTCCGTTCTTGGTTATAATACAGTATTGCAGGCTACTTCTGCTGACTGGCAGCTGCTAGCAGTTCAGCAGTTCAGTTCTCACCAGCTCAAGATTGACATAGCCTTCCATCCTTCTGAGGTTGGTAAAATGAGGAGCTAGATTGTTGGGGGCAATATGCTGACTCTGTAAACCACTTAGAGAGTGCTGTAAAGCACTGTGAAGTGGTATATAAGCCTAAGTGCTATTGCTTTCTTTACCAATGTAGTGACAAACTGAACAAAAATATAATTAGCAGAAAGCATGTTTTAAATATAAAACAATTTTAAAAGCTCAAATAAAATTCTGTGTGTGTGTGTGTGTGTGTGTGTGTGTGTGTATTAGCTTGAAGTAAGATATCTGATGATGTAAGTTGGTGTTGTCAGATTTATACAGCACAGTCAAACTTCATTCTGCTGATCATAATGAAGAAAATGAGGAAATTAGAGGAAAATGTGTAGCCAGAAAAAAGAGGGAAAGAAAGAAAAGGAAAGCACAAATTTGCCATTTTATTCATTTGTTTTGCATTAAGTAAAAAGAAAACTATTAACTTTAGGAAAAGCTTTTTCAAATTTCAAACATTATCTTCTCTAACTTATTAAGCTCAGAAAAAAGAAAGTCTGTCCATATTTGAAAACTGAACCAAAAACGATTTTTAAATCAACTGTCAAACATTAATTAAATGTTCTTCCTTCTTTTAGTTGAATGCTTCAAAAGAGACTGATACATCTGTCTGTTCCACTCATTTCCATTAGCACAATAGAATGGAGCAACATGATCTGATCTGCTAAACATCAACCAATTAGCTTGCTTTTCCCCTAAAGCCAAATATTATTAGCTTGACTCTAGTAATAGAAAAGTATGGAGACATACTCAGTAAAATGGCAGTTTTGAAAAAGATAAAACGACAGAAAATGTGTTGGTCAAATTCTCAAAATTATTTTAAAAGATGCTTTTCAAGAAAAAAGCAAAGGGGATATGTCTGCTTGAATTCATTTGTGACACATTGCCTCTGCTACCAAGACTTTTTACAATAAAATGCTAAAAACAGAAGAGCAAGAAAAACAAAAAAAACTAAAATCATGAGGAAATAAGCATAAAAATAGTTGCTTTCTGTTTTAAAATGCTGAATTCAAGGAAATGTACCAGTTCATTTCCAAAACATAATAAATAATTCTAATTCTAGTAGCTTTAAAAATATGTCATTGACTAAATTCAGGAGAATAAACTTGCATGCTCTATTTATAGGTCTTTGTGAATACAAATACTTCTGAAATATCATCACCCCTGCATAGCTTAATGTCTGGGCAGTTTTATAATAGCAAGTCCCTAAACTATTTAATAACTTAATTTAATAGCAATTCAATGAATTGAACTCAAAGTCATTAGCAACCAGTATCATGGAATATGGTATGAGAACTATAGTTTGCATGTTAGCATTCTTGTTGCCACATAAATTGACTTAATAATGAGGTTTCAATCCATACAGTTATGCCTACACTCTAACCTCATCTGGTATTGGCATACAATAGCTCATCCAATGCCTGAAAAAGTAGTAGGGAGCAATATAGGGAGCAATATATTTTAATGGATGATTTACATTAATATTATCCTATTATTTTGCTGCCACAAAATATTTTCCTGCCAATATTTTTTCCAGATTAAGTAGATGTCATTTACCTAGCACTGCATTCAAACTACTAATGTATACAATTTGAATTTGAAGTTGTACTGATCAAAATAAAACATTTTTCTTGATGGGTCTTTTGTTTAAAATAAAGAACTGACTTTTAAGATCAGGTTGTCAGCAAATTCTCTACTATATTCATCTTTTTCCTCTTTATTTCACTTTGTACACCATGTTTCAGTACTGTTGTTGAACAAAACATCCTTGTTATTTTCAGAAAATTGCCCCCACAGCCATTCTCACAACTTATGTTAAGGCATGTCAAAACCCATTAAGAATTACACTGTAGGTTTATTGTTTTCTGAAAATACTCAATTAAACATGGGTGCCTGACCTGTCATTAATACTAGGTGGTCTTGGTTGTTTTCCTTTTCTTGCCGGTGACTTAATTTCTTTCAGAAATCTGTAAAACAACCTTTCGCCATCTGTATAATAGCACTTTCATAATACATAGACGTTTCTAAGTTATAACTAATATTTTAGGTTTCAAAGAGCTGTTTCTTCATTGCTTGAGTTGATGATGTTGCATAGCAACCATAGAACCTAATACTCTGGTTGATAATAATTTTCATTGAAAGGGATGTTGGCATCTTAATAACAATTTGATAATAATCATACTTTGGTACCAATAAAAGAGAATATATGTAGCTCAGGGTTGAAATGAGGGGTCTTGGGTGCTCTCTGAGCATGGTTGTTTTCTTTAAAATGTTTCATTACCCAAGGTAGGTAACATAATTAATGCTAGCTCTAGCACTGATGATCTTACCTAGTTTGGGTAATGAAATGTCTGCAAGAAAACAACCAAACTTAAGATCCCTTAACCATAGTTTGTGGTTCTGCTGCCCTGATCAATTTGTTTAGTTTAATCTGTAGATTATGGTGAGGAATACCTTTTAAAAAACATAAAAGCTAATGCGAGTCAGAAGAGATCCTACTTAAAATTACTAGCATTGTAACTTGGTTTGATGCAGCTTTTTAACAGCATTGATGCTAATAGCATTCAAATTATTTTATTGGTACATGATATAATCTATCATTAAAGAGTGTTGTAGGAACTTCTGCTAGACTGAAACAAGAACAATGAGTGACATATTTAACAAGTCATACATTTCTCTATCCCCAACTATTATAAATCTTCACAATATGATACTTGTTATTTAAGCTGATTCTTAGTTTCATATAACTTTTTTTTTCATGAACCTTATAGTGATGCAGCCTTTCACATCTTGGTAATGCTATAACTTTTAAAAGATTATATTCTCAGTGACAACCAAATGAGCAGATAATAGATGAGGGATCACACTCAGTGCAACCACTGGAGAAAGAAATGCGAACTCACTCAAATCTTCTGCCAAAAAAAATCAGACTGACATTCATATTCAGTGTCAACAAGTACTAGAATGTGAACCCTCCAAATTGGAAGGTATGAATAGCACTGGTGCTTATGTGGTTGGAATAAAGCCACAAGAATGACCAACTGCTGACATGCCGGAAACAAAAAGAAAATGTGATGCTGCAAAGACTTGTGTACTACTTGGACATGGAGTAAAGTAACTATAAAGCAAGGCAAACTTGATATTGCCAGAGCAGAAATATCATGGATAAATATAGACGTTCTGGGAACTGGCAAGCTGAAATAGATTGGAAAAAGTTTTTTTGCTTTTTGTTTACAAATTAACAGAGTTGGAAGGGACCTTGTAGGTGATCTAGTCCAACCTCTCCCCCCAAGCAGGAGACTCTACACCATTTCTGACAGATGGCAGTCCAGTCTCTTCTTGAAAGCCTCCAGTGATGGTTCCCACAACATCTGAAGGCATTGGTTCCATTGGTTGATTGCTCTCACTGTCAGAAAATTTCTCCTTATTTCCAGGTTGAATCTCTCCTTATTCATGGAGATTCTCAGTCATCCAGATCATGGTTGTCCCCAAGGTACTTTTTTCAAGAGGCAACTGGACTTTCTGGTTTTTCTTTGAAGATGTTT